>JAOYMZ010002754.1:0-24352 GCA_025802335.1 Pinguicula primuliflora | reverse complement strand
TCTTGGAGCAACCCACAAGGTGCACTTAACTCTCATCTCTTGCAACCACCAGCCCCTAAAGTTCAATACCATCAGACTTTAGATGCCTCTACGAGCAAGGACAGTGATCAATTGGCTAGTTTGAAGGAGATGCAACGCCAAAATTCATCACTCGGTTACCTATTAAATGAATTTCTTAATCAAACAATGATATACATGATGTGCATGAGAGATTGATCACTCGGTAAAATGGTAATTAAAATATGACTAAGGGGGAAAAAATAGAACACTCGGGAAATTTCCGGGACATGATGGGGCATTAATGTATGCAGAGGTAACAACTACACGCAATTCGAACATGTATTGTAACAATTAGGTATGCATTTTACAATTAAAATGCATGATATTATAATGCAATTTGACATGCAATTTACAATTTAATAAATAAACTTTCAAAAATTATTTAACACGTAAATATACACTAATCATACATACTAAAAATTAAATTTATTTAACACATAAATAAAAATATTTTTTTGTACTTTTTTATGATTGGGCCGCGGGAAATTAAGACCCAACCCAAATCCTCTTTTTTTAATTTGAGTTTGGTCCCAAACGAAAACTAATTTTGATAAGGATCGTCCATCACATTGTATGGAATCCTTTCAATTTCAAAAACTAATTTTGATATGGAAAGGATTTGGGTTAAAGATAATGGAAGGATTTAGTTTGAAAGAATTCTTATCTTAATAACTTTCCTTATGTCGCTACCCATCGTTGCCATGCTAGGAATTTTATTCACGGTCCAGCCATCGCCGAAACCGTTTTTCGTAGCCTAGGTGATGACTTTTCCGGCCACCTTCATTTGTTTCCGACGACATTCTCCTCATTGATGGTGGTGCGTGACAAACACGTGCCAGCTCCAGTCGCCGGAAAACAAAACATATATGTAGATTTGGGCACGTACACGCCGAAAAAATGGAACAAATCCACAGATCTGTGCCAAAATGGTATTACACGTTGTTTGCGCGACGGTTTCAGGCACGTAACATACACGTGCCGTCGGGGGACTTTCTTCGCGCGCATGAGATACACATGCGACACGTTGGTGGATCTCCGACGGTGGCGGCGGTGGAAGTACAGTGGACGATTTTTACCAGAAATACACAAACCAAATTCGATTGGTATCCGGAAATAATTTAATCAAAAAAAATCAATTAAAACCGGAATTCAGCTCCGATACCACTGTAGGATTGACTTCTAAATATCAAAACATATCCGATAATTAAATACGAATACGAAATCGTACCAGAGTCCTGATGGTGTTCCAAAACTCAAAACTTTCGTTCCAAGATGATGAGGTAGCACTTCAAAAGAACTGTGAAAACTGTGTCTCAACACATGAAAATAGAATGAAGACTTGCATTAAGCATCTAACTTAAGTTTTTTATTGTTAGGGTTTGGGAATCTCCTTATTTATAGGAGTAGACATGGATCGATATGGGCCAAAGCCCAATCAATGTAATAATTATCTAAATTATAATTAAATATATTAATAATAATTTAATCCCTAATTACATTTAGTCATAAATACGTTAATATCCAACAAGGATTATTGATAGTATCTCATGTTTTTTTTTATAAGTGAAGTTGTATTAATGTATAATAATTACAATATACAAAAGGGTTGTAGTGCAATAAAGAATGTTGCCAATACACCCATACAGGGAAGTCATAAATACGTTAATAAAGAATGTGACTTGACAATTTTGAAATAGGTGCAGCTCAGTTTCATTCGCATTTTCACACAATGGGCATAGAGTGGATTGCAGTTGCACTCCACGATGCGCAAGATTCACTTGGGTTGGCAATCTGGAATGAAGGAGTTGCCAGTTGAACGCCTTAATTTTTTTTATGGTAACACACTTTTCCAAGCTTTACTTGCTGCTGCATTTGTTTCTTGCTCTGTCCAAGATGGTCTACATAGTGCTTCATACATACTGCTTGTGAAATCTGGTGTTTTTCATGTCCATTCATCTCGTGCCATAGTAGGTGGTGATATATGTTGCTTGTCATGAAGTAGGTGCATAAATTCTATGATCTCAGTTAGGTTGCAGACACCAGTCCATAACCAACACCACTGCCATGTCACACCATCAAAAAATCCTTTAGTCGCCACTGTACCATCTTTGTCTCTGCTGCCAAGTATAAGTTAGGATACTTAACGTCAAAAGCTACATCGCCTCACCACTTATCCCTCCAAAGTAGTGTTGTAGCTCCATCTCCACATTTTCTCCACACGTTGTCTAGGAACCATTGCTGTGACAGAACTGTCCTGCCTAGATCACCCCACCATATACAATGCTGCTGTGTTCTGTCTGCGTTGTTCAATATGCATCTTTGGCTAGTAGCAGTAGTGCTTCCATACAAGGAATCGATAACCACAGATATTAGCCATTCCTCTCCCACCAAAAATCTGTGACCCCATTTAGATAATAGGGATAAATTGAATTCTTTCATACTTTTAATACCAAGACCACCCTGCTTCAAAGGTCGGCATAATTGCTTCCATTTAAACCAGCATATCTTCCTGCCCCCTTCCTGCTTCCCTCCCCACAAAAATTTTCTCATTATACTTGTCATCTCTTTAAGCACCAGAGATGGAACCTTATACAGGGACATGTAATAAAGTGGGAGGCTAGATAAGACTGACATGAGGAGGACAATTCTTCCTCCAAAAGAAACATACCTTTTTTCCCACCCATAGAGTCTCTTCTTCATAATTTGAATTATTGGCTGCCACACTTGAGGCCTTCTCGGGTTAGCACCTAGAGGCATTCCTAGGTACTTGAAAGGTAAGCACCCCAGATTGCAATGTAGCAGTGCAGCATGTGAGATAGCTTCTCCATGCCTCACATTGATCACATATAGCATACTTTTGTGGTAGTTAATCCTAAGTCCTGAGGTCAATTCAAATATTTATAGAATATGCCTGAAAGCAACTGTATCCTCGATAGATCCATCCCCTATGACTAAGGTATCGCTAGTAAATTGCTGATGCGAAATAACCACCTCACTGCTGCCAACTTTATATCCCTTGAGCACGCCCCCAGACTTAGATCGATTAATAAGCTCATTTAGACCTTCAGCTGCTATAGACAATAACAAGAGAGATAAGGGATATCCTTGTCTTAAACCGCGTCCTAGCTTGAATTCACCACAGGGACTCCCATTCACTGTTACGGAAATGTGCGCAGTCTCCACACAAGATCTTATCCATTTCAGCCATCTTCCATCAAATCCCATGGCTCTCATAATCTCCTATAGGTAGCTCCAGCTAATACTATCAAATGCCTTCTCAAAGTTCACTTTAAACAGTACAACTTTCTTCCTCTAGACTTTTGCTTCATGCAACAACTCGTTTGCAATAAGAACACTATCCATGTTGTGTCTGCTTGGTATAAACCCCGTCTTATTTGGGGAGATCAGTTTGGGCAATACTTTATTCAGTCTTGTAGCTAAGACTTTGGACAGAATTTTGTATATAGATCCAATCATCGAGATAGGCCGAAAAACGTTTATAGTCTGTGGGCTGGAAGTCTTTGGAGCTAATGCAACAAATGTAGCATTGAGCCCTTTGACTAGCTTGGCATGCCCCCAAAATTCATTAAAGAACTTCATCACATCCTCCTTTAGTAAAGACCAGAAATTCTTAAGGAAGCGAAAGTTATACCCATCTGCCCTGGAGCCTTTCCATTGCCACATCTTGTTACTGCAGAAAATACCTCCTCTTCTGTGAATGCATCACATAAAAGTCAATTATCCTCTTGCGTTAATCTCCTTTCCAGATTCCAAGAAACTGTAGGGGGGTTGATAGAATCTGCTGCATAATGGTTTTTAAATTGCTCATGTAGGTGTCTCTTGACTTGTTGAACATCAGAAACCCACGAGTTTAGGGTTCCTGATGTTGAACATCAAAACCCCACGAGTCTCCAATCATCTGTCCTTTGATAGTATTTTTACATCTATTGTTCTTCAGGCAGGTATGGAAACCTTTAGCCACTTATTTCTGGACTTTTGGAAGGTGAGGTTAGAGTGCATCTTTGTCAATGTTAAGAGCTCCACTCCAGCATCGTTTCTTTCTTTCTTCTCTGCATCAGTCAGGAAACCATTCTCCATTCGCAAATCTAGCTGCTTTAATTTCTCAGGGAGAGTACACATTTAATAGATATAAAGTCATCGTATTTTCGGTCCAAGTACCCTGCACCTCCAAAAATCCATCAATTGAGTTACTGGCAGACAAGGTCAAGGCATCTTGTCTCCAGGTTGTGAGTATACCTCCTGAATGACCTTGTGAAGGTCTGAAAGCTAAAGAATGGTCAATATTTCCCCATAACCTACTGCAGATTCTTGGATGAATCTCAGACATTTTAGTCTCCTGTATGCACAGCATCTGGACGTCGTGACGTTTGATTGGGTCAGAAATTTCCTTCCTCTTATGTTCTCCTCTTAAACCCCTGATATTAGTAGTTAAAATTTTCATTGAATGACGTGTAACACCAGCCAAAACTCAGCAGATCTCTAGTTTTGTGGGAGGCTCGATCTGTGCTCAATATCTCAAATTTTTTACCCATGTACTGGTGTGATATTGATACCAATAGATTTCGCAAGTTGTATTGTTGCTTCCGTCGATCTGTGATCTTCCACAATATTTGCATTTGACTTCTGCATGACTTCATCATAGGAGAGTATGCGACCAAACTGCTTCTGTTTCATTTTACAACTCCACCTTGCCTTAACGTTCTCCTATTTTCTCGTGTGGTCATCAGCCATATTAGCCGGGCTAAAGGTCCATCTTGTGGTAGTGAGCCAGCCTGTGCAGGATAAGTTTTGGGCTAGCAGGCATAGTCCAATAGTGCTTGAGTGAACTGCATAATACCTTCAATTATGGCCAAGTTGAAATCTGTGGGTGTTGAGGTCGTTGAGGTATGTGGTAATGGGGCCATCACAGTAGCATCTGTTACAACACCCATTAATTTATTTTGTTCCGGAAAAGCTGGAGACTTACTTTCATCCATATTGATGGCAGGTGGACCATTGGGAGAATCTTGCATTGAAATGATGGCTGGGGGACTATGACAGTTGGCAGCAATCGAGCGAGTGAAATATCTCCACCCATTTCTCCTCAATCTTCCATAACTGTTCCCCGTGAATTGAGGCATAATATCCAAGTGTAATTTATACTTTTCCATAAACATGTCTATATTTTTTCCTGTATTTTCCGGTGAGAGGTGCAATGTAAATTCAAGTTTTCCGGCGAACTAAAATTATTCGGCAAGACATATTCGAGTTTCCCTGCATCTGCATATTATCCAACGTCTTTTTCTCTTCTTCTTTTGAATCCAGGAATAAGATCAACTGCATATCATGAGCAAGTTCTTCTTCAACTTGAAATTCATAATATTTACCGTCGATTGGCAGGTTTAGAGGGCCACTCAAACACTTCTTGAGAGTAGTCATCACACCAACGTAATTCAGCGTGTTGCAATATTCCCTCATCAATTTGCACAATCGATCCGAACTTGCTTCCTATCCATCATAGGCATGGATCATTCCAACAATGCAATGGTATACCAGTAAATTGCAACCGAACTTGTCGTGTCTCCAAATCTAGGTCTTCTTCCCATGGAATAATCTTGGAAAACAATAGGTTTGTCGCCCGATTTCCAAAAACCATCAACTGCTTATACTTTTCCGCATTAAGGCCTTTGATGAGGATGGTATTGTGTCGTAATAATTTCAACATAAAACCATCATACCCAGCCATCCTTATCTTTCTCTCGACATCCTTTAACCCAGATTCCCCAGCTTGTTTCACCTTCGTAATAAGGGCCTTGCGCAACCAGTTTTTGTCGGCATCAGTGGTGTGATATCGATCTTGCACCTCTGGATCCACCTTTGGAGTTGGAGAACTAATGATCCCAGTCGCTCTGGCATAAGATAAGCCTTCCTTCAAAGGTGAATCTTTCACCGTTGTTGCCGGAATTTTTGAGCCCACAGGCTGCCAGACCTGTGTCTTCACCTTCAGAGTAGAAAGTTGGGGTTGATATCGGGCAACATTAACCTGCAATGAATATCCCTGCAGATTACGTCCCTGAATTCTGCGTACCAGATCTGTTGGTTTTGCCACAGGAACAAATCTGACAAAGCCAAAACGTCATCCATCCTTGCTGGCCTTAAGAGGGATATACACATCCTTCACGAGCCCATATTCCACAAAACTACACCCAACCGATGTGCATCCCACTTGGGCGGAAAATTTGTAAAGAATAGGGATGTTGTTTTGGACCACATCCTCTTCAAGTGCAAGGATAGTATCTCATGTGATTGAGACACATAAGATATTTATGCCCTCATGGAGATATATTCTGTATGTGTAAGCTATACAATTTCAACAGGTCAATTTGCTTCATATTAAATATACCATCTATTTCATCCATAACAAAACTTTACTTTTACGTCTTTCCATATCAAACAAGTGCATCTTCTTCTTTTTTTAGTCAGGAAAACAAGGTTTTATTTCCAGAATATCAGATTTATAAGTATATAGGATTTCTAGTAAAAAACAAGAAACTATCACCCATGTCCCCAAAGAAATCATCTGAATGCGGATATGTACTTCCCATATCATACAAGTAGTCATCCGAGTACTTAGTGGCATCTAGGTTTTTTATTCTGCAACTTCGACAAAGGTTCAAGCGAGGGGTTTTCTTCCTTTTTTCCTTTGACTTCTTAGAAACTGATTTGGGTAGCTCTTGCTGGTGTGCCATGTCGGAGACCAGGGGAAGAGGCTGTTCTGGCACCTTCACTGTTGAACATGTAGACTTAGGAATGTATGGAGGGCCATAGGATCAAGCGTTGTCAACCTTGTCTCCTTATCGGGATGCTCCTCTATTTGTTCATCTTCAGTATCAAATTCTCCCATTTTTTCCCTGTCATTCGAATTGAACATATCACCATCTCGAAGCCGAATCTCAAAAATATATACTTCCTCCTTTTGATAGATCGTATTCCCTCTTCAAAGACTTCCCCTCTTTCTTGACTTCGGTGCATCTTCTAGATAAATTACTAATGACTTTGTAAATAAACTTCTACATGTTTCTTCAAACGAATGGTGGATGATAATGTTCACTCCATATAGTTTACCAGTATACTCAATGGTATTCTTGTAGGAAAAGTATTCTGCGAAATAATATTTCCCTTACATGCATCAATCTACTTCTTTAGGAGTTTGTTAAATAATTTGCACCAAATAACTTGCAAGAAATAAAAATTCAAGATTGTAGGAAACTGTAAGGGTTACTCTAAGGCTTGCGAACCACAGTTTCCTTGAAACAAATTCATCCTCTCCTCGGTGTCTTGAGATCTTGGACGTTTGTCTCAAGGATACAACAGAGTACGAATAGCTAAGCCCAGCACGGCTGCACAAGATCCATGTATAAGCTCGCACTATGATCAAGCTACGAGCTCGTCTACTAGCATGAGGAAAATTTTGCCTTTCGGCCTCACTACCTAACATGCTAATGAACACGGTTGGGGTCTTTAAACCAACTAAAATCACAATGTGGTCTATGCCTTGGATATGACATTGCAAGATAGGGGTATCGACCCCAAGGGCAGCAGTGTGAATGCCCCTAGTGTCTCATCTTCCCATATCCTTTCGGTCCTAAGGAAGACGACCAAGGTAAGATCAAGAAATTCGGTCAAAACAACAAGATCTTGAACAAAACAATAAGCATTCATCAAATCAAAGCAAGGTCTAACCGTTGGTCCATAAAAACACAATTAAAACATCATGACTCGGCTCAATCGAGCCTCAAGTTTGACAAATTAGCTCATCTTAAGGCATGACCTACACTAGATGTAAAATGAAAGCAATAAAATGCCATAGAAGCCGTTAGAAGCAGCAACTCCACGCTTCCTCCTCTTCTCCGAGATTTGCTTCTCTTCTTGAGTTTTTCTCCAAGTACGCTTCCCGTAAAAGTTACCCTGTGTCAATGAGACTCTTAAACCCTTTTAGGACAACCTCCCTGTGTAATGACAAGACCACCCTCCTAGTCGTTTTTGAGATACAAGTGATTAAATGGGCAACTCGGTCATTGCATCTTCACTTGACCCAAATTAGTAAATTGTCTTCTCTTCGCCACCTCCTTTATATCTCACGTATGAAGATGGTTTGCAGAGGACTCTTAGGGCTTTAATTTGATGCAATTACAACACAACCATCGAAGCCGTTTGGGAGATGTCTTCGATACAAGGGGTTGCAATGACATTCCATCTTGTCTTTACCCGATATGGATAAATCTCATAAAACTTGGTCTTTGTGGCATTTTGGGTGAATCATGTGTCACGATGGATTAAAGAGGACTCTTAGGGCTATGTCCCTGTGAAAGAACAGACTCGCCCTCG
Source organism: Pinguicula primuliflora (assembly GCA_025802335.1). Taxonomy (NCBI): domain Eukaryota; kingdom Viridiplantae; phylum Streptophyta; class Magnoliopsida; order Lamiales; family Lentibulariaceae; genus Pinguicula; species Pinguicula primuliflora. The sequence continues at coordinate 15,904 of JAOYMZ010002754.1, read as the reverse complement.
ACTTGGCTTGGTAGTTGTGGCTGTTGGAAGGACCGAGAAGTCATTTCCCTCTTCTTAAGTTATGGGCTGAAATTTTATTAACACATGTACACGCGGGGTGCCCCGGACCCGCCCCGTTAGCATGTCTGGGTTTGAGTCCATTTTTTATGATGACAGGGCAGGTCCGGGGTGGCTCTGACCCATCCTACCATACCCCATTGTCATCCCTAATTGTAATTCAACATTTGGTGTAGGAGGACAACCGACAAATAAATATATTTGTTCCACTTTTTGTATTTGAGATATATGATTTAATATTTACGATTTGCATTTCAGTTATATCGTCGATATGTTATGTTCATTTCGCTAAATGTACATTGTTACACTATATTTCAATTTGAGGCAAATTCTTGTTAGTCATACAAAAATGATTGAATCATTTGGTTGAATTGAGATTGATAACAGATCAACCGTTTTAACAATGAAAGTCAATACAAATCCCCAACCAGACAGACATTTGAATAAATGAAAATATTGATATTATAGATCAAAACACACCAATATCCATTAACATCTAAACCTTTTATTTTATTTCCATCCACTCCAACTATTTTATCTGGCCTCACACACCCTAATTTGACAATCCTGCCGTGAATTTGATCCCGGTTTCTGGCAGCCATGCCATCCCATCTATAAAGCGTCGAACGGTAAAGAAATCTGCCGTGTGAGCATCAGTGATCTTATGGTACCCTGGCCATTTAACCCTCCCATCGGTAGCCGCCCCGGGCCCATAATTTTTATACTCCCCATACCACAGCGTGTCTAAAGCATCATCTCCATTCCACTCTAGCCACCCTTCCGGTTGCACCATCGAACTCAAATAACAGTTCAAGAAAACTGTCCTGGAGTAGTGTTTCCATGGCCGACCCAAGTAGGTGGGGCGCGTGGCGTACACGAAGCTGTCCTGTATCGAAAACCCGGTTGTCTGGTCAGATTGGTTCCGTGCCTGTGCGGTGATGGTGACCTTTTGCTGGGGTAGAGGCTGACGGGTAAAGATCCTGCAGTTCTGAAAAACTGCAGCTCCTCTGCCACAGATGAAGTCAATGGTGCCAGAGATGGAGCAATCGCGGTAGAACTGGCGGTTGGAGTGAGCGTATAGGGTATCCTGGTAACCCTCCATGCTGCAGCGGTAGAAGGCTGATTGGTCAGAATCCACACGAAGAGCAACCGCCTGATGCTTCTCGGGACCGGCTGTGTTGCGGAATGTCATGTCACGGGCGATGAAACCCTTGCCCGAAACAGCTGCATCACAAAACCTTAGGAAAAATGGAAACATGAAGATTGTTTGAATGGTTTCATTTTTTATTTCAAGGGTGTAGTTGCCATTGATCAGTGGGTTAGAGGGAGACAAATTCAAAATAAAAAGTGTTAAATTTGTATAATTTTTTCATATATAGTTATATATAACCAATGGTATGTTGACACATGGTATGATGTGGGATCCAATCGCATACAAAACAAATGTGATAAACCTAAAGGGCACAATTATAATAACAAGTGTTAATATATTATTGATTATATATAAATATATATGAAAAAATTATCTATTTATCATTATTGTTAAAATATGTCCCCCTAGGCTTGGTTAAAATTCCCACATGCTATATAACACCCATTTCCAGCACCTCAAATGCATCCATGTGCTTGTGAACACACACACCATCCCATCGATATCTCATCTCATTCTAAGAATGAGTAATGCTATTTGTACCATCTTTTTGGATCCTATTTTTAAACCCCTTATGTGGCAAACATCACAACCACTCAATAAAAAAACCACAAATAAAAGTATGGTTGTTGTGATGGTTGCTAAATAAGGGGTTTAAAAATGGAGTCCAAAAAATGGGTACATGTAGCATTACTCTTCTAAGAATATGATATGTCCCCGTAGGTAACAGATTTTAATTTACTAATAAAAATAAATTTTGATGTGAAAAATTTAAAAAAAATAAAGATTTAATGGAATGACGTGTGATTTATCCATGTTTGTATATAAGATGAACTAAAGAAAATCGAATATATAAGATGAACTAGAGAAAAGCGAAAAATTCTTATTGAATATTCGGTAAGAGTCAAACGATGTCGTAATTAAAAATCCGTCATTAAATCTGGATTTTCTTACCAAAATTATTTCAGAATTCGATGACATTTTGATTATGTTGATTGAAAGGTTTGATTTAAATTAAGTGTTTTGCATTTTAAATTTATATACTTATGTTTAATTTTGACACGGCAAAGTTACCAAATCCAAAATTTGGAACAGAGATTTGGGAATTTGTGAAAGATTAAATCGCAGAAAAATTAATAACCAAAATTGGATGATCAAGCTTTCGGTAAGCGTAGTCTTAAATTAATAGTTTTAAGAACTTCTTACACGAAAATATATAACAAAAATAGTTGAAATAGCTCAATAAAATCCATTTAAAAGCAGCTGAAAACAAAAGGAAGACTCCATTGTATTCGCAGAGGAAGTTGCTCGACATTAAGGGGAAGTAGTATACACCACCTTTCTTTTTACACACACATCTACACATTCATTAGTGAGCACCCACACATATTGGTGTGTGGGGTTCCACTATACACTAATATGAGAGAGAAGTGATGTGGAGTTGTGCATGGGGTAATGTATAGCATTTTTTACATTAATGTTACCTTTTATGGACCAAATAAAAAAAGGAACGAATAAATTAAATTTTTTATTATTCACAAGTAAAAACTTTTTACTATTATTTTTTTGAATAAAGCTGTGTGTACAGGGGCTGGTTTGTCCTGGCCCCGCACAGTTTTATTAATTAGTTTATTAATTTAATTATTAATAATAGATATAAAATAATTAATAATAAATATAAAATAATTTGTACTAAATATAAAGTAATTATTACTAAATATATAATAAATTTATCTTTATTTTATATCATTTATAAAATTGAAATATAGGGTTTAGTGTTTATAAATTTAAATTGTTAGGATTTATAGAATAGGATTTTAAATTTTTTTTGGCGACGAAGCCACGGTAATATTAATGTTAAAAAATAGAATTTAGCGTTTGGTTTTATAGTATTTAGATTTTAGGTTTATTAGGTTATATATTTTCCAAAAATGGAAGCGCCACTTGGCCGGCCGTTGTATTTTGTTTTTCAACAGGCGCGTAGATTTTATTTTATTTATAGACCAGAGTAGAAGAAGAGTGAGCGAAACTTACCAAATGTCGCCGTTCGATATGATGTCCATCCTTGCTGGATGTTCCGATCACCGGTGATAATTGTCTTTCCGATCCCATCTCCGACAAGCATAATATTTGCCTTATTCTTCTTCATATCGATATTCTCCTTATAAACTCCCTTTTTCACGTAGATCACATACCTACGGGGGCTATAACTCGGAGCATCAGATATGGCCTCTGATATCCAACGGTACCTGCCGCTACCATCCACCGCCACCACCGCATCAGCACGTATTCGATACGATTTTGACCGGAGAAGATGCTTATCGCCCTCAGGCATCCAGTTGGGAAATTCTCCCGTGGCATTTGTCAGTGGTATGTAAGGGTGTTGTACCTTGTTGTGCATTTGAGTGTACAACTTGAGGACGTTAGTAATGAGTTGAGTTACTTGCGAGAGGCTTCCTCTCATGAATCTCTCGAGGCGCCCGTCGGTTCCCACGAAGCCTTCGATGCACGTGTCCTGATTGCCTAGGGCGGCACTCAGCCACGCCTTGAGATTTCCGTCGGAGTGAGGGGTCTCGACGCCGGCGTTGATCCGGTTGATTTCGGACAAGGACCATGAAAGCTCGGTTACAGTGAAGTCAAGCAGTTCCCTGCAGTCATCCATGGCTATTTGCTCACGGGAGTTGATGGATGATAAGGTGGTGAATCCCATTAGTTTTTCAATGGCGGACTTAGACTCGTCAAGAGCGTGCAGGAGGGAAGCATGGATGACGGAGGCAAGACCATGACGGTCGCCGTAGATCTGGAGATGGTGTTGCATAGCAGAGAGGCAAGTATCTTGATCATTGATCTTGTTGCATGCTTTGATGATCATGGATTGAAAGATTTCGTTTTGACGATCGGTGGTGGTTCCATGGGAGGGATAGTGAAGGGAGGAGATGAGGATCAGTAGTAGTAGTAAGAAAGTGGTGTAAAATGCCATGGAGTTTGATGGGAGGAGAAAGTGGTGAATGGTTGTTATGAAGTGAGATGACTTTAAGGATGGAATCGCTTGAGATGGGATGGAAAATATGCTTTGGTTTTCCTTTAGGCAAAGTTTGAAGTTATGCTCCAAAATGACAAGTTGGCCTTCTTTAAAGAATTGGCTTAATGGTGAAGTGAGATGGGATCTGTAATGAACATCCAATTTCCACAAAAAAACAATGCTCAGATCTTTGTATTTTGTCAACATTTTGCAATGTGATTGTGAGGTGAATGGAAAACAAAACAGAAACGCAAACCTATTCAAGGTAAAATCAATTATCTACGACTTCAACATCTGAATGAATGAAGCTTGATCCTTCTTTTGGTACACCATCACCAACTTTGTATTCCAATACCAAGGAGAATATGTGGAGAGAGAAGCAATGGAGAATAAGATGGAGGATAAGGAGTCAGCCCATTTCTCCTATATTAGCTTCGCCTATTCTTCTGCCCATGAGCACACCTCCCATGTCATCCCTTTTCATTTATGATGTGGGTGAATGTGAATGTTACGATCCCTAGATTGATACTAGAAACGTGATACGCCTCGAGACCCGAATTCTGAAGACTGCACCAACTAATAACTATAAACTAGAAGTAAGAACTTAATTTCATCCTATAAATATTTGAGTATTACACTGACCATATATATAACCAAAAGGATAAGTAAATCCCATACAATATATAATATACTAAGTGTGTGTTTTGTATCTCTACTTCATTTTTTCTTTTACTTTTAATTTTTATTTTCCTTCTCATTTTCATTTTCATTCTCCTTTTTTCGGTAGGAGCCTCAACCTTCCTACTGAAAAAATGACTTTTTGGAGATAAAAAAAGGAGAATGAAAATGAGAAGTGGAATTCTAAAACACTAAACTTCAAATAATTAAACAAAAAAGGAGAATGAGAAAAAAAAGTTAGTTTAACAGAGGTACAAAACACACCCTAAATGATCATTTGTCATGGAAATTTCCCATCACCCCTTAATAGCTTCAAATTGTCGAAGCGCATGAGAAGTACCAAAACTGTGTCCTCTTCGAGCAAATATTTGACCACAGGCAGCTTCCAGTTGAGTTGTATCTGTATTCGAGAAATAGTTGGACGGTCCTGGGGATATTTTTGTGCCACCCAACTGCCTGGGCAAAGCCAATTTTGTTTATTTTTTTTAGAAAAAATATTTTTTTAAATAAAATATTTTCTTTTTAAAAATTCGGCGGCTGGACGGGTGATTTTGAGAGTGCGGCCGCCTAGACGGTGCCTAGGCAGCCACACTCTAGAACACTTAGTAGTACTACGGGTTTCCGAAGCAAAAGTAAAGTTTGACCATCTGATTATTAGGTTGTACTCCTAATATATTTCCATCGGTGTCTCTAGACCTAGTTCTGCAATATAATTATCACAAAATTAATGCTTTAGTTAACCCTACATATGAAACTAGTATATGATATAGTGACATTAAACTATAGGTATCACAATATTCAGCTAACCATGTAACACATTTACAAGTGCGCGAGTATCACCTAGTCTCCATGGGTATTTATACAAGGCTATTGTATCCGGCCATTTGAGATCACATCCATTTGAAATTACATTCCTCTAATTCGGACGGCTAGATTACTGGGAAGACATCTAAACTGGTAATATCCATAGGCAGATTTCCCTTGAAAATGTAATCTCTCTTAGCTTACGACCCGTTATATCACCTTGGGGATATCAGTTTAGTGAACTGTGGTCATTGTTATTCTGACCACAATGTTTAGGTAGAATTGAGACTCCACCTCAATTTCAACCTTAAACCATAAGCGTATGTAATTGATTTGTAGCCCACAATCCTATTTATATTAGTATATTATGATTTCACTAAACGATGTGCACAAATCACAATTAGGGAATTCAGGGTGCAAAAAAATGTTGAAGATGTGAATTTTGTTACCTTTTTCAATCCAGGTACTAGAGCAGACAAGGCCATGAATCTTTGATTGAGCTTCTCTCTTCTTTTCCTCTCAGCCAAAATATGATCTTGTGCATGAGCAGCAAGCTCTCCTGTACTTTTGCTGCTTCTGTTGCTTCTTTTAACCCCTTGGCATGGCTTGAGCACACAATTCTGATCCAACTCTGAAGCCACTGAATTCGAACCGAACGATATAGTACTCGAATTCGACCAGCATTCTTCTTTAGGCTTCACAAGTGATCCCACAAAACCACCATCATCAGAGCTTGAATCCAGTAAATTATCAGGCTTGTAAGACATCCAAGTGCCAGATTTGAACCGCTTCAATGGCCTATTCGACGCGGTTTGAGGCGAATCCGGAGCCCTTTTCGTGACTGATTGAGGGTCATGAGAGGTGTTAGAGTGATGAATGTCTTGGGAAAATGCAGAAGTCATGGTTTCAAGATTGTCTAGTGGATCCATACGCCATTGTGAGAAGCTTAGAGGATCATCAAATCCCTAGTAAGGAAAGGGAAGGGAATAAATCTCAACAACAACAAAAGAAAGTTGTGAAAAAAACTTAATGATTCTTTCTTTGCAAAAACTTCTTACAAGATCAGCAAAGCTGTTGAAGCTTGAGATCTCCATTGTGTCCAGGAATTTATCAGTCTGCATAAATTTAAAAAATGAAAGAAAAGGAAGAACACATTACTAGAGAAGCATATATTATATAAAGTCACTTGTGCCTTTTGAGTAGAGCCAAATTCCACTCCACTCCCCTCCCCTTTCCTCCTTCGGCTCAAATAATTCCACTTCTCCTGGAAGTAAGTAAAAGAGATTTTTAGATTTATAGATCCCACAAAAGCGTGTCTTTTCTCCAATTATTTAATTCCAAAGTCGTTGTTTGCTCATGTGTGTATTGGACTTTTGGTTTACAGAGTGTGAACATAAAAGCAGATTATTATTTTTTTGTTTTGATGGCCGGTGAAGATTTTCTTATGGAATAATGTAATTAATTATGTAATTAACACTAACTCCCAAATTGATTTAACTTCCGGCCATATCTGCATTCACCTGAGCAAAAATAATAGTAGATAACACAATATTAAGAATTGATATGGCTTTAGTACTTTCCAATTTTTAGGGGATTTGAAGAAAAAGTTTCAATCAACCAACAAAATTGCTCGGTCCTGGTTACTAATTCTATGATTGGGGTTCCGTTCCGCTTGTCAGGACTAGGCCCGTCGATCGGTCGTTTTTGGTACCGACCGATTGACTATCACTACCGATCGACCACTGGTTGGTAGCGGACTTACAGTGCCGCTACCGGTACCGTAAGATGTTGGTTACTGCGGTAACCACCCAATACCACTGTGACAACAGGTACAAAAACATGATTAAAACAAACTAAATTTAGGAGGGTGGACTAAATTGGGGTGGCTATCAACCAGTGGTCGATCGGTAGTGATAGTCGATCGCTACCGACCTTGATTAGATTACAGTATTGGAGCCTACCAAAACCTTAAAGACATGATTCATTTAAACAATTGCAACCTATAAAGTTGCATGTTTTTTGCAACATTTATAAACAGGTTACCGACAATCCGAATTGTCCTGTAAACAATCACTTGACCGGGCTCTTAATGAAACGTATAGTTCAGTTATACGTTGACAGATCTTTGAAACCAATAGAGACCTCAAAACTTAAGGGTAGGACATTCGCACAGAATGTATGGACCCTTAGTGTCACCATTATACTATTGTTATTCACAATGGTGAAAGAAGTATCACCATTGTCTCCAAAAAATTCCCAATTGAACAAAGAATTGGGAATTTTGGAACATGACTGAAATTAAGACCCCAGAATTGGGAATTCATAATTGCAACGTAAAATATACACTCACAAATTGCAGACCAGCATTTTGTGAGTGTATACAGTTTATAATTGTTACCCCCTTCAATTTAGGTTATAAACTAATGCTATGGCAGTTAGTTTGGATCTTACAAACTTGAATTGGAAATATAGGATTTATCCTCATGCGATTATAATCTTCGGCCAGAAACGGTGACTGAAACTGATAATTAAATGTTTGAACCAAGGTACCAATACACAAGATTGCAAAGTTTGTATTTCATTGGGGAAACATATTGGATTAGGGTGGTATACTCTTAGATAATGGGGCGAATAGTGTGACATGTGATTTCACTTATATACTAGCAGAAAATGGAGTTAACATGGATTTTCATGCTTGCGATATACAGTTGACCCTAATTATCCTCATACCTTGGTTTACCTACTTGAGGCCAAATTATTTCTACGTAGTCATGACTCATAAACTAGTATGAAGCATATTAGATAGTGCAAAGAATTACAAATTGGGATTAATGTTTGTGGGTTAGTTCAAGACATTTGTGGATAATCACCAAGCTTGGAACGTTGAAAGGTTCTGAATACGTTGCTTTGACATTAATGAGGATACACTTCATTGATGCATATTTAAAGGATTGCTAGACAATAAATATTAGGATATGCGGTTAGGTTGCAATTATACACAATAGTTCTCTCCAAGTTCATTGGTTGTTAATTGATCGTGCTGAATCAATTAACCACTAAGATCATTATGTCCATGTTTGCAGGACATAAGTATTCACACACAAACGTAAAATTTATAATACTCTTAGATCATATAAATTATCTAGGGAGACTCCTTAATATGCATTGTCAGGTAAAGATAGAACTCATATTACGCCTACTAATGTCTCTGATACAAATAATTATGAATGGGAAAACATGATCATCCATACTCCTGATTGGGCCCAAAATAACAATATACCATGAAATGGAATCCAATGAATTGAGAATATCCTGATAGGGTTGTACGCCTTTAATATCCAGTAACCACAGATATATGGGGCCTATCACAATCGAGGTAAACGCCTTTAAAACGCAGCACCGTGCTTCCCCATTTAGCTCACTAATTTCATGGGATTCCTTCCTATCTTATATACTAGGTGTTTCATAATTGCCTTGCTATGAGATTACTAGGAACACAAAGATTCATGTCTGGCAGTTTATAATGGTGAGCTCTGAAATGCTACCGTCCCCATCTGTGATTGATGCTTTGCTCAATCTAATATTACTTTGCATAACGCTCACAAATTGGCGTTTATAGGCTATTTATCCAAACATTGTGGAGGGTCCCTCCTGAAGGTGTTTCATCCACATTGGCAGACCAGCATTATACTATAAACGCTCACAATGGTGAAAGAAGTATCACCATTGTCTCCAACAGTAAAAGTTCCACGTTTAGTGAATACAACTGTCAACAAAGAACTAGGATCGAGTGAGCATACCTGTCGGGACACATATTCGTCTCATAGTAATTAGCATATTTCTATAATAGCAGATTATAGGATTAACCAGTTCTAACTATTTGTTATTATGTGTAGGAGCATGTTTAGGTTTCGCAGAGGCATCCTCTGAATTCTTGGAAGAATTTCCAGCACTGGGATGGGCTTCATAACCAGAGGATGTCAATACAGAAGCTGCAGGATGATGATGCAACATGTTCCCATAGAAAGGAGACACCAAAGGTGCACCAGAGTAATGTTGCAGTTGAAAATGCCGAGCAATCTGAAGCGATGATCTTTGCTGAGTGAACGGTAGTAAAGGAGATGGGTTGGCCATTAATGGCACATGCTGGCTAACTTGTTGCAATGGGGTGCCATATGAGGTCCACATGACATTTGAGTCATGCCGTAAACCGACTTCATTCGTTTTGTCTAACTTCTGACTCTTGATTATTCTCTTTCGCCTGAGCAGGCATCCTCTTCTCCTTCAGAGGTTGTTCAATAATAAAAACCCACAGGATGGATGTAAGCAATTAACATTATGAAAACTAAACAGACAAAACAACCGAAGAGGAAAATGGCCAACCAGCAAAAAATGTTATGTCATACTGCCTTTTCCACCCATAACTCATAAGAACGGAAAATGCGGAGAAAAATTAAATAACAAGGAGTGTGTCAATAGATGAATGTATGATGAACTCTGCCGATAGACTTGAAAAAAGAAAACGGAATAGCTTGAACTTTAATATTGTATTCTTGGAGGGTTCCAATTGTTTTCTCTTTGAATCAAATTTCCTTTCTGCAGAAAAGAAGTTGGAGAAAATTACCTTGTCTGGGGTTGCAGGAGCTCCAAGCTTAAGTAGTTTGCGGGATGCTTGAATCTTCCCACCAGTGGCTGAAGTCTGAGAAAAGGTCACAGAAGGCCAAAAATTAGAAGTGATTCAGCTTTGATGAACACAATAAAGGACACCCCATAGCTCTTGGGCTGACAAAGAAAAAGAGAAAAGAACCACTAAGAAGTTTGTAAATTTGTCCTTCGTACCTTTTCTTTCCGTAACAGGCTACTTTTACCTCTATAATGCTCAATAATATCTATACTTGCCTGTACATCCTGAGATTTTTTTTTTACTCCGAAAGGAATGCGTTTTATTGATAATGGACGTAGAAATTACATAGTTTTGCAGTAGCCTATTTCTAAATCCCAAAAGACCGGAAAAGGCTTTAAGCGAAAAACCTAGTAATGTTCTACCCATTGATGAACCTATTAAAAGAAACCAACGAAAAATCCTAGACTCGGATTATAGTGGGTACCTCCTACCCATCCGAGTCACTAACCAAAGAGGGTAAACTGTCCTCTTGGGATTTGATCTCCTTCAGTTTTCCATAGCCAGAAATAAACGACAGGTTGTGATCTCGCACATGATTATCTTTTACCTCAGACTGATTAGTTGAGGTCTTTAGCGCTCCGAGTTGGAATTTGGAAGAATTACCAGACAGTGGAGTAAGCTCTAGAGGAGTGCTGGTTATATCTTTGGAAGATGACCATAACTCATCAGCATTCCCAACACCCAAGTCTCCAAACATAGGGTCATTATTGCTGCAAAATATTACTTGTGAGGATACTAAAGTCAGATAGATATCCAGGAAATCCTGAAATTCATAACAAAAATTAGTATAGATCTAAGTAAACAAACTACATAGAACAGATTCCTGTCGTATCTTATGTATTAACTGGACAATACAGATTCCTCTCCATACAACAGGTTCTATGAATGTGGCAAATTATATTAACAGGATGCACATGGATCAAGACTATACCAGTACAAATTTGCAAAAATAATAATACGGATACATGAGTTTAATCATGCCTGATTTACAATAAAAAGAACTTTTCAATAATGGATACCCGTTATGGCAATTGATTTCATTATCTTTTACAAAAGCTTAAGAGTCTGATGAAACTAGTGGCAAACTTGATACGACTTCTACCTCATCTTGTTCTCCAATAACCATTTATGTTTCCATGTCCTAAATCACAACGGGATTAGGAAAAGTAAATATTGGAAGATTTAGTTTCTTACCAATGTTGTTTCTCGCAATGCAGGTCAGTATACTAACACAGCACAATCACATAATAGGAATACAACCTTGAATTACCTAAATATCCTATCTAGATCGTCAAAACTTCTGATACTCGCCCATCCATAGTCGGCAAAGTCACTATGTTCCCCATTCTCTAAAGACTCTTCAAACATTTCAGAATCTTTATCCAACTTAGATGTATCCTCTGCGAAAAAAATAAAATACATTTCATATCTTGACAAATAGGAAATGGTTCGAAAAATTATTCAGATACCTTACCTGCAATGGAATAATTTTTCGTTTGGTTGGTTGATGCATCAGTACACAAAGAACTATGATCTGTTTATGCAGCATTTGACGAAGACGGGTTTTGAGGAACATGCCATGAATCAAGACAAAATCTTGATCCCGGTTCACCAACATCATACTTGGAAATGTTATTGAATCCATCTCCGTGCTGAGATTTAAGAGTAGGTTCATTCTGTTCTGCCGGACTAAAATCTGAATTTTGTGTGTTAGTTTCTTTCTTATGGAGTTCTCCGAATATAGCTCGAGGTTTGTCCCCAAGTTGAATAGCATACGGAACAATGTGATCACCACTTTCTCCTGCCTCACCCCATATAATATTTGTCAACTGATGAGAAGTAAAGGGAATAGATTATCTAAATGACTAAGCAGGCAAATGTCAAAGTTAAAACTCCTGAAGAATGAGGATGAAAGGGGGTGAAATGGCGATTGGTCATAAAATCAATGAAGTTTAAACCATATCACAAAGAAACAATCAAGCACATTTATCCCTCAGCATTCACCCATTCGGAGTTAGTATTGCATTGTCACATGCTGAAAAGGTAAGGAAAAGCACTTCAATCCAAATCCTAAGCACATGCTGAAAGATTTTTCACAAAAGAACTCTCAGTTAAACATGCAGACTACTTCTTGTTGATTGCTGCATACACTGCCAATGAAAATGGCTACGATGATGGGAACTTCTGGATCCCTACACAATGTAATAAATTTACGTTAGATGATAAATTTCCTGAATAATTTGTCATGGAGTAATCTTGGTCCATACCGAGAATTTGGACCATTGATTAGAATCACTTATCTGGACCAAATTTTCCCTCAAAAAGCATCAGACCCCGAAATCAAAGAAGAAACAAAATCCATCACTTCCTTTCAATCCCAGCAACAATAGTTCAATAGAAAATTCATCATTAGCAAACAAAGAACTAGAATCACATACCTCTTCGTCGTTCCAATCAAACATATCTAAACACCGAATAAACCTAAAATCCTCAGATCCAATCGAGCTCAATTTCAATAAGTACTTGAAGAAATGTGGTCCAAACATCGCCAACTCCCTTTACACTCACACTTCCTCCTGTGAAACAAGAAAAACAGGAACATCCAGTCGAAGAAATCCTCTCGAAGCCGTACAGAATGTACCAAAAAATACACGGAGAGACTATTTTTGGTGGTGTGTGGACCGCGCGAGAGGCATGTTGGGAATGGGATGTCTTGTGGGTCCCGCTTCACATGGCGGATCTAATTTGGGGCTGCAATTCATCGTGACGCAGCGCATCTAAAATTGTGGCGACAATTGAGGGAATGGGATTGGCTGACAAGGATCGTTTTCAAAGCTTTCACAAATTACTCACTAAAAAAAGCTTTCACAAATTAGTTTTAGAATAATGTTATTTGTACTTTAGTTATTCTATTTTTAAATTTCATCATGTGATCATGTGGCAAATATTACAATCACTCAATAAAAAAACATAAAAAGTGTTGTTGTAATACTCGCCATATCATGAGGTTTAAAAATGGGATCATAAAATGGGTGCATGTAACATTACTCTTACTTTTAACTCCTCTGCCCTCTGGTGCAAAGATTGTTTCTCCGTCTGAGAGCCCTTCAAGGAAACAGCGAAATGCATAACAAAAATGGTAGCCTAAAACATTTTTTTACAAGTGTATATAGTATCAGGCGTTGCAAACAAATATTTTTTAAATTTTTTATATTTATTTTAGGATAAGCAAAATCGCAATTTAGGGAATTTTAGTACTTCAACTATACTAGAAACTACTCATCTACTATATTATTTTCTCGATTTCTAAGCTCCATTTGCATTAATTTCCCAAGATACTGGTCTGACATATCGATCTCAAGTGCTTGCGCTAGAAGCATTGTTCCCGAGCTTCTCCTAGGTCCTAATAAATCAATCTATGAATGTCCTATTGATCCGAGCTTGCATTTTCACTAACTTGCACTTTCGAAGTTGGTGTTTTTCGCCTTTGTATATGCATCTTTTCGATTCGCCGACACCGACATTCTCCGCCTTTAACTTACGCATGTGATTCGCTATCGGGCTTTCATTAGGGTCCACGAATCTGAAAGAGATTAGCTTGTCAGTAGATTTGTATTCCGGTCGGGCCAATTTCACTTTGCTGTTGGATCTATTTTTCTGCTTGCCCACAGACTTTTTAGGTGCAACATCTTTTGAGCTGAATAAATAATATTATTTAGTTATTCGTGGGCTTTGGCCTGCTAGGGGTCCAATTTCATGCTCAGAAGCCTCACTGTCGTGTCTCTGTAGATTCAATTCACAGAACTCATTTGTATCTTTCATTCTCGCCTTAACTCTGTCCTCTAGCAATTGACCGTCGGTCGCGCCCGCCATTACTTCAGTCCCTTTAGGATTAATTTGAGACACTAATTCCAGGTTAGTTGGATGTTTGAGCTTCTCCCTAATTTTCCGTCATCAATTCCTCTTGGGAATCCGAGCAACATTGATTACGAGTCAAGATTTCCGGGTCGATTACTTGCTCCAGCTGAGAGCCGCCAGCGACTTCCTGTGAGTTTTTTGTATCTTGAACCGTTAGGTCTTAGTTTATTGTGTTTTGGGTTTTCTTCTTAAATTTTTCTCACCAATTCTGAGTTTGAAACATTCTTTATATTACACTTATTGAGTTTTTACCCACAAGAATTCAATGACTATACTAACACTATATATTATACAAAAAATATTATGGATCTATCATTTCTCAATTGCTAATGAGATCTTGACAAGAGTGGGGAAATGGACAAACGGAATGCTCCATGTACTGTCAAAATTCGGTACATGGAGCGAAAAATTAATACAATATACACAAATATGAAATATAAAATCTTAGATCGATTCCACAATTTTTATGTGGAGTTTATTTTTAAAAAAAGTCATAAATTTTTATTTCAACACTCATGAGTCATAAGATACCATTTAAGGTGTTATCGTAAGACTTTTTCATTTGGGAAAAAACTCTTCTCAAACTTCAACAAAATAGCCCAATCTGATTTATTTTGTATATGTGTCGGACTAACCTAAATCATATTGTTGCTTATCCGAAAAAACTTAACCCATATTGTTTTTTTTTACAATTGAAATTTATTTTTATTAATATAACTGATTTACATATTTACAAAACGCAACTTATAACCAAATCCCGTTTCTTTTTCTCATCTTCTCATTTTCCTTTTTTCGTTTTTCCTATTCTTCTCAGACTAACCTTGCTCGATCGCCACCGGTTCTTCCTTTCCAATTTTTCTTTGTTCGTTCTGCAATCTTGCTTGCGGAATCATCAGAATCAATTACCAAAGGGTTAGGTTATAAGCTCTGCAAAATTAGGTACGAGTCTGTGATCCAAAATTCTATCGAGATGAAGATCGTGTTTCTCTTTTTTGCCTTTAATTTCTGCCAAAACCATAATTGAAATTCGATTGTTCGAATTGTGTCTTTTCTATTCTGCAATTCGCCTGAAAATTGATGGGTTTTCCTTCGTTTCCATATTTGCCAGGTAGTGGCCATCCAGATTAGCGTCCATATATTCTGCCGAATTCCAGATGGTTTCAAGGCAGCAAATTCTCCTTCAGTTGGGCCAATTGGAGCAACGCTTTATATTTTTTCAGCCATTGCAGTAAGTCTCTTCAGATCTGTACTACCTTCGAGCATTCAAAAAATGTGTGTTCGTTTGTCTCTCTTTGCTCTTTGCATTGATTACACAATAGGGGTTGCTGATCATTGATGATGTTTCTTGATTGCAGGTTCATCTTGGTGGGCAACCTGTTTTGCTTCATCCTCCAAGTGTGTATTGTCACTTTAGCAGGTATGTGTTTGTTCCATAATCATCGATGGTTTGTTGATCATATCCTGCTGGTTGGTTGTTGATCATATCCTGCTGGTTGGTTGTTGATCACCGAACCGTATCCATCTTTAACTGCATAATTTCCTTGATTTCCTGTTTTGCAATGCCATATATCATATGTGTTCTCCTGCAATG
>JAOYMZ010002733.1:0-24362 GCA_025802335.1 Pinguicula primuliflora | reverse complement strand
GCAAAACGTCGGGTACAACATCACTACACAATTTAATTCCTTCGAAATGTGGCTTATAGACAGCAACTTATAAGATATAGACGGGACGTATATGCATTTTGACAATCTCATCGAGGGGAGATCTCAATAACCCCTGCACCCTTTACCGGAACGAAAGCACCACTCGCTGTTTGAACCACCTTCTTATGTGTTTTCTGCGTTTCAATAATGTCAGACAAATCATACGTAATAGTATCAGTCGCTCCACAGTCAAAGATCCATTCGGATTTTTTTCTAGGGCCGGATTCCTTTGTGAAGTTGACATGGGCTGTGCCAGATTGGGCTTTGGGCCCAACAGTTGCTGCAGAAAAATTGTTAGATGAAAAAACATTTTTCTTGGGCCTGATTTCGACGAAATCGTCCGGCCCATTACTCCTTTCGTTCTCCTCACCAAAACAGCCCTCAACAAAAATTCTCGCATTAGTGATATAAGGGTGATTTTGTAATTTCTCCTTCCAGACTTTACCTTCGCGTTTTTCAACCGGGTTGTGTACTCGGGTTTCAATCTGCTCGATGCGGATCCATTACCCTTCACGATTCCGATCGTGGCTCATGTTCACGTTTGCGATTTTTGGTTCAACTGAGCATTCAGCCTCCGGTGAGTGATGGCCGCCGTCAGAAATGGTTGCCCGGCCGCCTCTCTGGCCATAGCCTCCTCGTCCGCCCCTTCTGCCACCACGAGTTGAGCCCTTGTAACCTCGATTTAGTTTGAAGCAATCTTTTTTCCAGTGGCCAACAATCTGGCAATGGTCGCAAAATGGGCGTCAGTATGATGAATTGCTGTTAAAACCAGTTGATTCTGATCGATTTTCTGCCGAATGTGTAACGATTGGGACTGATATGCCACCGGTGGATCTTGTATCACGGCGGCTGTCGGTTCCAGATCCATAAGTAATAAGTCCCATGCCAATTTCTTTCGATGATGTGGTGTTTGAGCCGCCAGAACCCGCGATTGATGATGATTTCCAAATCTGACATCTTATGGCTTCACGTCGAATTGTAGCATATGCTACATCAACTGAGGGAAGGGGTGATTCCTTTAGGATATCTCGGGCGATAGGTTCATACTCTGTGTTTAATCCTGAAAGAAATTTGAATAGTCGATGCTCGGATTGGATTCGGTTGTGTTCGTTGATATCCTCAACGCACTTCATAGGATTCGGCCGGTGCCTATCAATTTCTGTCCATAACGAGTTGCATCTGCAATAGTATTCCTCCAGTTGGAGGGTCCCTTGAGTAATTCTGTCCGCCCTTGTTACCAGATCGAATATCTGGAGTGAATCTTCCTGCCTTGAATTGAAAGTTCTAGCCAAGACTTTCCATAATTCATATGAATTTGGATAATAGATGAATTGGTTTACCAGACGTCTCTCGATGGATCTTGTGATCCATGTAAAAACCTGTACATCTTGCTGCCTCCATACAGTCCATTGAGGATCATTCCTTTTTGGTTCTTTGGCGTCGCCGGTTATGTAATCTAGGCGACCCTTTCCAACGATGGCTAATTCCATCATTCTCGCCCATAGTACGTAGTTGTTGCCATCTAACTTGACGTCTATGATGACTGGAGCCTCTTCTCCTTTATCGGGTTTGCAGGCCTCCATCTGGGACATGCCTTGAGTCTGCATATATTGAGTGAATTGTTTTGACAGAAAACTGTCCAGTTCTGCCTGAGGAATTGTGATGCTCTTCTCCCCAGTAATGGTCGCAGTTTGTGCTAGAGAAACCTTCTATGAGGTAGATGACGAGACAAATTAACACTGCTCTGATACCATGTTAGCGTGATGAATTGTAAATGAGAGAGACAGATTTTTACGTGGTTCGACCAATAATGCCTACTCCACGGGAGATGATCTTCTCCTTATTTTTCTTCTTTATTTTCATCATCTTTACATCTCTTTATATAGATTACATTGCAAACTCAATTCCCTCAAATCCCTGCAATTATGGGATTCTATAAGGAAGGATTATCAATTCCTTGCAATCATGTGCAATTATGGGATCCTTGATAATCCTTTCCTTATTTACATAAATCACCTTTCAACAAAAGAAGCTTAGGAGAAGATACTTGCCATCTATGACAACTGGGAGAGGTTGGTTGATGTTGTTTTGAAGAAACAGCAACTATGGGTACTCTTCCATGCTCAGTCTCAAAGCCCAAGTATCATGTCCGAAGCATCGGATTTTAGTAGCTTTAGGTCTTCTTCCTCTCTCGATGATCTGGTTCTCCACGGTTCATCAAGATCATCTAATCTGGATTTAATTTCAGACTTTAACCCAGCTCCTAATCTCAAGGATGCATATCTGACTTCTGCCGACTTAACCAAAACTACTCTTCCCCTGCTTTTCCTTCGTTTTTATTTTCATCACTGTACTCTGAATTCTTGTATGAATTTCTGTATTTACTTGGAAAGAAAACCAAGGCAGCAGACCTAGTATCTTTCAGTAATATCCCAAAGGGATGGCCGCATGGGAGGCGTCGTATGCGAATTATTGGAGATATGCGACGCCTTCCAAAAATATATATATATAGAAGAGATGCTTTAACGTAGATGAATAAAACCTGGAAATCTTGAGAAATCTGAAGAAGATATGGAGAAGAGAAATTTGTGTCGATAACGTGTTGTAATCTCAAGAATTCTGTAGGAAAGAAAAGGAGAAGATTAAAAGAGCGTGAAATTGTCTCTTTGTTATTTTATGTAATCCTCTTTATATAGAGGTAGAGACCGGCGGTTACAGAAATCTTATCCATACAAAACTGTTCCAATCACTATATCTATAATATATATCTTAACAATATAAAATTTTATCAAACTTCGAAAAATACTTGGTGAAGATATACAAGGTACTATGGTATTTATAGTTTGATTTGGCGTTTTAAAGTAGTGTTATCAAACGTTTCATGTTGTTTACTTACCATTTTATTTCGTGACCTGACTGTCGGGCACGTTGCGGAATCAAACAGGGATATCGACGCTGTTTGAGTATATTTTTGCTTAATAAGCATCTTGTCTCGTGTTAAATGACCGGGTTACTCTTCGTTAACATAAAATTTACCCTAAGTCATCCTTTATATTTCCTTATCTCAGTTTTTTCATTAGAAATTCCGTCGATTTCGCGAACCCTAGAAGTCGCCTTCATCCAAATTGATACCTTGTTCTGATCGTCCACATCAAACTCCGGTCGAATTATTTCAATTTGAGCGTGAGATTTGGTTCCTGGACACATGGGTATTGTCAGATTTACTTCGTACTTGTAAATCTAAGGTCGAATTATGAACTCAAAGTCTATATTCGAATTACAAACTCGACGGTTTGAATTTTAGACATTAGTGTTTTTGTTTTCTTGTGCTTTGATTTCAAATTATATAGTGTTACATATTTAGATATAAGTGTTCTTAATTTTGTGTTTAAAAATCGAAATCTGATCTATTTTAAAATTAAGGTTCATAATTTGTATCAAATTTTAGGGGTTCAAAATAAAAATCGAAATTCCGATCTGGGATTTTATATAACTTCCTAAAAGAAAATAGGCTTATGATCAATTTGAAAATGATACTAGCTCGGATGAAGATAATGAAGATAAAGACGAGCATGACTATGTTGGGTTCATCTCAAACATGGAAACTACCCGGTGGGACAAATAAGAGAATTCACTCTTCTTCCTACGCCCCGGTGAACTGGTGCTACTTTTATGACCTGATGAATATGTATTTCTCACAATTTCCGGTGAGTATTGTGCAATTTGCCTATAAAACTTAATTCTTTATTATTTTGAAAACTTAAATCTTGGATTGAACATGAATTGGAAAAGTTGAAGACATATATGTTATGAATTAAAATATAATCATTTGGCATTACAATCATTGGGCGTTCATGAACTACTCCCCGAACTATTACAAATTATGAGAAAGAAGAATGATACAGGAAATTGATTTAACGGAAGGAAGAATGATGGCGGGGTTGGAAAATCGACAATTTTCAGATATGTTTGTCAGTTGTGGAAATTGAGTTTTGTCCCCGATGAAATGGGGTATTTATTTACAAAAATGATAAATTTACATAATGTAAATGTACATAATGCAATTATGAGATACAATTAGTCATCCGTTCTCGAAATTGGTCGCACCATTGGAAAGTCCATACATTGAATTGCATATGTTCAAGTTTTGGTGATATTCCGACGAGGCAATCACCGTTTAACGGAGGGTTATAAATCCCCTTGGGTTAAGTAGTCCTAAATAGGGTTTTAGAAATTTCCGGCGACGAAGTCGCCGGAAACCGGACCAAAGCATGGGCGTTTTCATCTACAATATATGGGCTTTCCAATTGTGCAACCAATGTCTGACAAAACGACACTACGTGGATTATGTACAAATTATGTACATTTACATTATGTAAATGTATCACTACTCTTTGCAAAATTAATCCGAGGGCCGAAGAGTGGGGGGTATTTTTGTCATTTTGTTCAAATTTGGTTTCCTGTTTGTACGAATAGCATCACTCATGCTATAAAGCACACTTTTAAAGCACAGCACCATGACATTACCCCCATTAATGAGTAATGAGTCTCACATACACATACTCATTAATGAAGGGTGGTGTGATGATAGTGTGTTAAGAGGTGGTGCTCTATAGTTGGATCCTTCAAACTTTTGAGCGCGGTTCGACTCTTTGACTTGAATGGAAATTAAATTTCTCTCTTGGGCGTATGCTAAAAACATCAATAATGCCCCTCAACTTTGACACTCCTATAAAAATATGTGGAGTGAAAATTTAGATTTTTGGCATGAAAACAGCAAGAAAAATACATCCACAACATAGACAGATACTACAATGCACAAGAATGACACATGTATACAAGTTATTAGAGAAGTGGATCACGCATAACCAATATATACTGGACAAGTGTATTGTGATTTTCTTGCACCTATTTTCTTCCGGCATAGACTTCCTCCACAACATATTATTGGATAACCATAAATTGTATGTCACTTTATTTACCTATGATATACTGCCAAATGTTCTATTGTACTTTTTCAATTCAAATTTTCACTAACCATATACACATTAACAAATCTAGGACATTCTGTAAATTGCTGTTATTATACAATCTTAATAAATAAGATAAATGTACATGTACATAAGCATTTTGTATATAAATTTTACATAATGTCGTTTTGTGTAGATTTTTTTAAAAGTTGATGTCGTTTTAAACAAGGACAATTTTATCATATCCAACAAATCGACATCTAACTTACACAATTATAACACAAAACGAGTACAGTTTATATATAAAATACTTATATACATGTAACATTTTTCAATAAACCATTCCTCTGAAAACAGTCAGATGGGGTATTTTATTTATAGAAGCATACTACTATTTTCACAGTAATCAAGAAGCCAGCGTCGTTCTTGGGCAGCTATCAACAGCACAGGCCAAGATATCTCTATAATCTCGTCTGATCCTGAAAGAATCGTAAACCTTGCCATCTCTGCTCCTCTTGTACTCATACAGCAGGTTTGAATGGTCCGACGCGGTCAGCTTTACAAACCCAAAATCTAAGTCTCTAAAGATGCTCCAACTGGGCTTCAGATTTGTGAATGGTGAGAGGCTGGCGCCCCCTCCCCCCACAACCACGTGTATCGTCCCGCCTAAGCTACCATTGTAGTAATTCTTCTCCTGTCTCGTGCAGATGTTCTGGACCAACAATAAAGAAACAATAAGTTCAAAGTGTTTGGAAGGAAGCAGGAACTATTAAGTTCAGATTCTTTGAAACATCTGTACGAGGCTAATGGGGTTAGAATCAGGTGGACAGTGCCCGACCTCAATCTAGGCTCGGGTCTCATGTGGGCAGGTGCATGCGTAGGCCAACTGAAATAGGTGGATGTGAGTTACTCTCATTAAAATCAAACCTTGAGTTGAATTGTAGCACCACATTCCTATTTAAATTGGTTGATATTTAATTCTCTAATCGGTATGGAACAATATTTTAATAGATTGGTTCCTTACGAATTACCTGGTATATAGGACAGGTTCTTTCGTAGCTGTGCACATGGCCATAGAAAGCAATGTCAACTTTATACTTCTGCCAAAGTTTTTGAAGGTCTTCTCTCCCCATTGGTTCTGCAAATGATCCTTCATATGCGTAAGTTTCATCGGAAGAATAACCAAGTACACGATGAGCAAGGAAGATAAGCCAGGGTTGCTTTTGTCGGTCTACTGATGCAAGACAGTCCTCGATGAATCTGTATTGCTCACTCCCTTGTCTCCAGTCGTGTTCTGTGTTAGCTACACAGAACCGGAACATGCCATAATCCGTCGAATACCTGGAAAATGGAGGTAAAACTTAATGCAGCTCTCTTCTTCATATCAACATAACAATGGACCTTTTCTGATCTTTCAACTGGAAAAGTAATGATGAAAAGGATTGTGGCACCATACCAGAACTTAGCTCGATTTTCAGCAGGAACATAGAACATAGATGAAGCCAAGACTCCGCATTCTCCACCCGAATCCAAGTTCCCGTAGAAAGATCCAGTTCCTGGCCAGTCTCGCTCATGGTTGCCACTGCACAGGTGATAATCTATAGTATCTACCAAACCATGTTAAGTGAGATCATCCTGCACAAGTTTGGTTTAAAGATGTATGGAACCTGGCAATCATGTACGGTAATCTTGAAGCGATTGGCTCAATCTGAGCAGTGAACTGATCCCACTGCGAGGTATACCCATTAGCATAACAGATATCTCCAATGTGAAAGACAATATCGTAGTTTTTCACATCATCCACAAGCTGCTTCGTAGTGTTTAAAGAGCCCGGTTGAAAATTATTATACTCGTTGGAGCCATCAACTTCAGCCTGCAACAATAAAGTAAAAATAGAAGAAGTTGATTAAGTTGAGATGCACTTAAACAACAAGCAGCAGAAAAACAACAACAACAACAACAACAAGTAGCATAAGCAATGTTTATAGACACTCTTGTAGCGTATGGCTAGCAATGAACCTTTCCCATGTCTCCAAAAATGATAACACGCTGTAAGGAATTCTGTCCAGGATATGGAGATGATTTGAACTGGTAATCATCACTCCAGATACGCGTGCCATTGAGTAATTCATGTCCCAATCTATAGGTGTACCTGAAAAAAGACAAGCATGAACTTCACGACTCTGGAAAGGGAAATTAATATATTACGAGAACTGTATACAGGCTTACAGTGAGTTTGGCCATAACTCCTTCATGAAACTAGTATGGATGAATCCAGGATCACGCCACCCCACGGTTCTCGCAGGCGCGCCTACAAACACGTGTAAACTCAGAAAATTTACACCACCTCAGGTATAAATGGAATTTAAATGACCTCACCACACATGCTGTTACGATCAAAAGTCAGAGTAACAGCTAAAGAACGTAGCTGCTCTCCTCCTTTTGCACCCCATTCGACGAATGGCCGTGCTTCCTCAATGCCGTAGCCACTGGTCCAAGTCACAGTCATCTAAATGAAAATTAGTTGCCTTAATAATGCCTCAAAGTTCAGGAGAATATCAGAGAAAATAATCATCAGAAACGTGAAGGGTGGATTTGGAGAAGGAATAACTTTTCAGTTATATGAGCTTACTTCATTCCATATCTTCCCTTGGGCGAGACGAGGATATAGAGGTGCATTCGGATTAGCGAAAGCGATTATATTTGACACTGCCACCAGTTTCGGCTGTTGCAAGGTAAACATGATCAAGATTCAACCCAGAATTTGCACCAGACCATGTTCATTGCTAACAGAATGCATAAGAAAGGTGTGCAAATAGAGAATGAAAACTAGACTATTCATTGTCTGAGTTGGAGTTCTTAAGCAAGATAAGTACATTTTTCACACCGCCCGAAAACAAGGCGAAGGAGAAATCTGATCTCTGGTTTATCAACTCGAGATTCAAAAGGCCCTTCCCTGTTTCACTGTAATTGGAGTTGCTGAAGTTTGCATACTGAAACTGTAAATAAACTGATGGATATTAGCTCAATCTTATGATTCAATAAATAATAAGAAATTCCCTTTAGATTAATTTCATTAGAAAAGTCGTGTTGCAGAAGAACCTTTATAGGTGCAGTACACAAAGACGGTAAGCCAACCCATACATTTTCTTGAGGGCAGGATGACGAGCTGAAGAGGGTCACAAGATTCTTAGATGAGTAATGCTACATGTAATGTACACTCACTTTTCATACTTTTCATAAACTAGTGGCAAGGATCACAACCACACACACAACCAACTCAAATCACTTCAAAGGTACAGCAAAAACAGAACATCGAGCCACATCATATTGTATATTATATTCATTTTTTTTTATCTTCACCTGAAGTTGGCCGGAGAAAATACTCCAATCCAGTCATCTGTTTCCGGGCTTGAGCGACTATACTCCAAAGTAATCCATTCTTTGTTTTTCTCCTGAGACTAACCGTTGATTAAGTCAATAAACAGCGATGTAAATATCAAGGTTGCAGCGGTAGACTAACCCATAATTGCATAATTTAAGAGTTACATTGAGTCCAAGAACTGAAGGGGAAGCTTTGATGTAAGATTCAGCATCTAAAGCAATGACAGCATTCTCAATCATAATCGACGAAAGCGGATGAGACCCATGTGAAATTACCCTCGCAAGGCTCACCAAAACCCACAACACCAGAAAAACAGCGGAGTGAACTTTCATTGTAGGAGACCTGAAAAAGAATTCACTCACTAAGTGAAGGTAAGGATCAGAAAAAAAAAGTTGAAAGTAGGAATCCAGCACTGAGAGAAGGTGCACAAGATTAGCATTAGGTAATTGATTGAACTTACACGAACAGAGAAGAGCTGTTATCTTGAGCAGAAGAATTTTTAAGTTTCTTTGTATTCTTTATTCTGGACAAAACGTTATTCTGGACAAAACTGATTTGTTTTTTGGGAATCTTCAGCGTACATTCTGTTACGATGCTTTATGGGCTTGCATCCTTCAAGGATTTGGGTTCACCCCTTCGCTCAAATCATTATCAGGCTATATATGTGAGTGAGAAAAAAATTATATAGTGTGCAGTGTCTATGTACCACTGTAAAATTAATGTAGCAAGTAAATCGGTATTTAATACTTTTGTGCGGGCATGATGACCGGCCAATCCCACAGTGCCATCAGGATACTACACACTATACAATTCTTTTCTGACTATATACTCCCCAAATCCATATTTGCTCTACTTTTTATCTCTAATCAGGTCGATTTCATTTTCATTTCATATCAGCTTTTCTTTTTTGAATAACGTGGGGAACCCTACCGATGTAGGTAAACCCAACGCCCTACCGCAATAGCCTGCAAATCATGGTATGGAAGTAATCCACACTTGGCAAGCCATATGTGACAGGTTCATGTCGCTGACGGGATTTGAACCTATGACTTTTGAATGTAATTGTCATTCTTAGAACCACTAGGCCAACCTCTCATTGACTCATTTAAGCTTTATGAGTGTCGTTTTTTTTTATAGGTATTGAGCTACATATTTGAATGAGTGCAAGAGTGTCATTTATAATTATGAGCCAAAATGATATAGAGCACTAGAAACACACTCGCGATTAGGGATGGCAATAGGGCGGGGCGGGTCAAGACAGACCCAGACTCGCCCCGCCTGCTTCAAAGTTGGACCCGGGGACCCGCCCCGCCCCGGGAACGGGGGCGGGTCCGGGTCGTCCCGTCCCGTCCCGCTTCTTCAAAATCACTTAAAAAAATTAAATTAAAAAAATATGTTAAAATTAAAAAATAAATTAAACATGAAAAAAATTATCAAAATTTAAATAAAAAATCACTTTACTCATTTTTAACTATATTTTTCTCTCTTTGGTCTTTGTTTTTAAATTTTGTCAATATTTATAAATTTAAAACAATTAAAATATTATTATAAATAAAATAACAAGATTAAAAATATATAAATATAAATATATATGTGCGGGACGGGTCCGGGGCGGGTCCCTAACCCCTGCCCCGGACCCAACCACGGGTCGGGTCCGACCTGCCCCACAGAGGGCGGGTCCGGGTCGCCCCGCTGAGGCGGGACAAAATTGCCATCCCTACTCACGATATTTTAGGTGGCAAGACCACAGAGCATGGGCCACAAGTGTTGCAATGCCTACTTAAAATTCAACACCTCTACTTCGGGGCAACTTTCGTACCCTTTTTTTTCGTGAGCTATATCAGCTCTCCTAGATGAGATGATACTATCACTCGCAGATATGCTATCTGTCCAATAGGACGCTGCAAAAATGTACATCGGTCTCTTCGTTTCTACTGTCATTTCCAGATAATTAATACGTAATCTGCCTGAAGAAGGATGAAAAATGGTGCAGGAAGATCTGAGAAGACAAAATAAAGATTTAACACTATCTCAGGCAGGGGCGGATCCAGAATTTCAAGACTGGAGGTGCTCACTGAAAAGTTACAAAAAATTGAGTTAACATAAAGTACACAAATAATATGTACAAATATATCTAATTTAATTATTACATGCACATGATATATAATATTTTCTGGGCAATTGCCGGAAATCTTCCACTCACCATTTTTTGAAACCTTTGCAAAATTTTAATTATCTATACTTAAAATCTCTCTCTCAATATAGCACACCACTATCCGTAAAAAAATCATTCATTATCTTGTTCCGAAAAATAAATATATTTTTAAGTTCCAAACACTTGAGCATGAATATAAACAATATCTTTTGACCGTCGAAATTAAAATTTTGGAGCGTGTTCGAGAATTACCTCAAAATGATAATTTCTAAATTGGTCTTATATTTTAATTTGTTCTAATGATGTTGCATATTTTTTTTACTATGGTATTGTATAAGTGAGAACATGAAGAACGACAATGATGTTCTTCAAGCATGATTGTTTGTTTATATAATGTTTTTTTGTAGTATTTAATATAAGGCTATCATTGTGTCATATAATCATATTGAGACATGCCATTAGTAAGAGTTGCTTTTTTTTCCCGCAAAGAATAACATATAATCATATTGAGACATGCCATTAGTAAGAGTTACTTCAAGCAAAGAATAATAAAAATAAAATAAAAAGGAATTAACATATTATTTTTCAAAATTAATATTTGTCTAATTATTCCTTATTTTCGGAAATCGAATTTCATTCACGCTTAACTCTGAAGCCTGTTATGGAAGGAGAAAGCAAGAGAAGGCAGAAGCTCCAATCGGCGACCACCGTGATCGAGGAATGGAACGGCAGCTCGTCGTCAAAATTGACGAAGACTGCTACCATTACTGTCGAAGGAGACTCCGTACAAAAATCCTCTCAGCGTTTCAATCATCTCTCTCGGAGTATCCTCGATGCTTTTGTTCCCGAGGTGAAAACTTGTCATTTTCTATCTCAAAGAAGTGCCTGTATGAAGCAAACTTTGGAAATTTTCATGGATGTATTGATTTAAAGAAATAGTAAGAGATCATAGAGATCATTTCTTTCCCTACAGTTAATTGAACTTTAGAAAGTTAAGATGTTGGATTTTCTAGTGTGGATTTTGAAATTATAGGAAAGATTGCACTTTGTTCTTCATCATGTGATCTGTTATTACTCTTCCCCGCGACGACTTTTTTCCTCATAGTTCCAGTTGCTTCGTAGTCATGTTATCCGAAAATGGTGTCATTGGCAGGGATTTCCGAGCAGTGTAACTCCTGATTATGTTCCATTTCAAATCTGGGACTCATTGCAGGTCTTCTATAATTTGTTTGCATAATGTTTAATAGCAAGTTCGAGATTTTTCTTTGCTTCATCAAGGCATTTGTGATTTTAATTTTGCAGGGTCTGTCGACTTATATGAGGACAATGCTTTCAACACAGGTTAGATACTTTATAGAAAGCTTGATTTCCAGACTTTTCCTATTCCCCTCGGATGCCTTTTAATGTGTGCTAATTGATTTAGGCTCTACTAAGTGCTATTGGGGTTGGCGAGAAGTCTGCTACAGTTATTGGAGCCACATTTCTGGTTTGTATAAGATTTTTTTTTGTGTGTTTTGCAGTTTAGGTTATTTACTGCCATAACTTCTTCTTATGGGCACAATGCGCAGTGGTTTCTAAGAGATTTAACTGGAATGCTTGGAGGGATCTTATTTACATTTTATCAGGTATGGTCAGCACTTGTTTGTTTTCCTATTAATCTTGACACTATAATTGCATTGCAATAACTGCTTTGATTTCCTACATAGCCATACTAATGGTAAATAACCTTTAGTTGAGGTTGAAGTTTTCTGTCCGTGTTTGGATGGCAGATATATATCATACAAAGTAGCATCATAATCCTCTTTTTTCAGGGATCCAACCTGGATAGCAATGCCAAGATGTGGCGTCTTGTAGCCGATCTCATGAATGACCTAGGCAATATATCTTCTCTTTTCACTTGTTAATTGTTTCTAATGATTCCATAGTCATTTTATTGTTTTAGAGTCTTGAAAGTTCATTCTATCAGTTGTTATAGACAACAAATTTCATTGCATTTACATCAATTTGTATATTTTTTTCATCAATTTGTATAGTTTTATGTCATAATGTAATTTGTTTTACAGGGATGTTGATGGACCTTGTTTCCCCGTTATTCCCATCTGCTTTTGTGTTTATTGTATGCTTGGGGAGTATATCAAGATCATTCAGTAAGTTCCCAATTGTGTGCGTTCACCTATGATCTAATGACGGCTGCTCTGAAATGACCCTTTAAATTTCCTTAAGCCTTAGTAGTTGGTTACTCGGGCATTATTTTGATAGGATATTTGATTGTGAACCCAAAACAAGAACCAAAAAAACTCTGGCTAATAGTGTCTGTTCGACTTTCCTTTTATGTTCTGCTGATAATTAGCTGGGGTTGCGAGTGGTGCCACTAGAGCCGCTTTGACACAACACTTTGCTCTTCAGAACAATGCTGCTGATATATCTGCGAAGGTAGAATCTCTATTATAATGTTCTGAAAATAAATTGCATTAACATCAATGTTGTGATTTTGTAAATTGTATGAAACGTTCTGTTCATATGACAGGAAGGGAGCCAAGAGACGTTGGCAACGATGGTGGGAATGGCTTTAGGAATGCTCATCGCACGCATTACAATGGGTCACTCAATGGCCATTTGGTTCTGTTTTCTGGCACTCACATTCTTTCATATGTATGGTCAGTCTGCCTTGAGGGCCTTGCAAATCCTATTGCCTTAATATGCTTCGCATTCCTCATCTTAAACTAAAGGAACATCAAATGAAACCGCATCCAACTGAAGTTATATCTGTTTTTGCCTTTTATTTTATCTATTGTTTGTCTCCTTCCAGCAAATTATAAGGCGGTCAGTTGCCTCTCGCTGGCTACATTGAATTGCGAAAGATGCTCCATTCTGTTATCTTATTACATGGAGACTGGGAAAGGTGAGATGTGGAGTTCCTGCAATAGCACAAGAACATTGTTTATTCCAGTCCACTGACATGTATGTTTGTCTTTTGTGATTTCCTAGTTCTTTCTCCTAAGCAGGTCTCCAATTTGGAGCATGTTTTACCTTTTTTGATGACTCCATGGTCATCCAGTCGGGATAAACGTTCGCACCAACGGGTACGCTTAGGTGTCCGGATTTCGTCACTTAATAGCGATGAAGTGTGAGTTCTTTTACCTTGAAACATATTCATTCAAAACTGCTCTCTTTTGTTCAGTACTCTCCTCATTATTCTGACATGGAAATGATCAAAAACTCTTTTTATTTAAACAGGGTAAACCTGTCTTCATCTGTTGCAGGCTCATATTATAATAAAGGTTTATCTCATTTAAGCAGTTCTTTGAAACAGTGTTCACATCTTAAACATGTTGATAACTTCTGTGAGTTGTGGCAGGAAAATATTTGCTAGTTGCAAGAAAGCACATCAGCATTATCATGCATAGAGATTCAATAGCTGCAGATGTACTGCAGGCTTTCATCCACGCCCTTGTCTTGGCAGAACTTGAAGATAAGCACAACGATATTTCGCCGCATTTAGGCAGTCAGTCATGGATGAACAAGAACTATGTGGACTTTATTCTGCAGGTAAATAATGGTTTCTGAGCCAGAAATAGATAGGTTAATAATTGAGACCTTTTCACTTGTCCATTTCTGGAGGATGTAATTCGGTCTTGGTTTGCAGATGCAATCGTTTGGCTGGAGGACAGAGCGCCTTTTATCGCCTTCCATTGCGTGGAAGGCGAATTGGTTCGTAAGTTCAGAAGATAAGGTCGACTGAAGATCTTCAATCATGAGTAGAGTTCTAATCTCTCAGCAACCATAATTGTGTAAACTTTACACTCATTGTGTGAAACTGACCATTGCAACACAACATGATAAATGGGCAATTTTGTTTTGCATTACACTGTGAGACCCAATTTTGTAAAATGGGAATTTAGTTACATCCTTCCAAAAACCAAGATTTTAAAATCTAGTTTTTTCGAAAGTCAGGTATCATTAAGTATTTTAATGACGGTGATTACCCACTAACCCTCGCCGAAGGTGGGAGTTTCTTACTCAAACAATTCCATCACCATACAAGAAAATAGCTGCTTTGCCCATGCAGCTCGGGAAGAATCATACGAGTACCAAAAAGATCCATGCCAAATGGTTCCTCAACTGGTCGAAGGGTTGGTCTAGTGGTTATGGAGTGACAATTATACTCACAGGTCATGAGTTCAAATCCCTTCAATGACATTACCTATAAAAAAAATAATTCCCCAACTGCAAGGATGTGTCCACCCAACGGGTTACCGTAATCTCCCTTTATGTAAATCTTCGGCGATGAATGTTAAATCCCACATCCCTTTCCCACTCCTCACTCACATGGGGTGGGTCCCACACACTAACTTATGGGGCCCACATCACTCCATGTGAGTGGAGAGTGGGAAAGGGGTGGGTTTGAGGGAGTAAGATTTATCATTTTGAATCTTCGGCAGACCATAGTTATAGCTTATAACTATAGGAAGTGCTATAGTCGGAAGGGTAAACGACATGTATTGTGTATCCATTTCCACTTCGGGAGGAAGTTTATAACTATAGGAACCATAGTTATAGCTTAAAACATAGTTATAACTATAGGAATTGCTTAGCTTATGCATTTCCATCTATGTTTAGCTTATAGTCGTTTCATTAGACACACCCTTTCTATAAACTCTAGTTATAGGTATTTGGCCAATTGGCATATACTATGCATAATTCAAATTTTTTCTTTAGCTTAGTTGTCTAACATTAGTTATTCGGCCAATGACATTGTATAAATTTATCTTTAACTAGGCAATACAAGTTTTCATTCTTATTGAACCTTATAAATTTATTTAACGCGTAACGCTCGTACCATGGATATTTAATTAAAAAACAAGGATAGTTGCTAAGATGAAATAGAAGAGTTGCCACCGCAATGTGTGAAGAGGAAAGAAGAGGAAGTAGGAGCGTGCAAAGCTATGAGAGGTATGAGCTATTTTCAGATGTTGGACAAGAGACGAACAAGTAATATAATTATTGGTTAATGACAATAGGTTGTTTGAAGGACAATGTATAAATCCGATTATTTACGCCCTTTTACTATATATATTGATCAACTTGCTCCATTTTATTTTTAAAAGAATCAATTTACCCCATTGTACTTTTATAAAAAAGACTCTCCATTCCATAAATATTTTTTTTATCTTATTATTATTTTTACTAATGACCAAATTGTCCTTTATTTCTTTTAAAGATCTTCTACGTAAATCTGAGATAAAAAATAATTGAACCCACTTTTTCTCCGTTAATGACTGTCTGCGTAAACCTGAGATAAAAATAATTTCCGCCGTAAATTTGATGAGCCCACGCGGAGGGTCTTTTGGTTATTAGTAAAAAAATAATAATAAGATAAAAAATATTTATGAGGTAAAGAGTCTTTTTATAAAAATATAATAAAGTAAATTGGTTCTTTTGAAAGTAAATGTGTGTAAGTCGATCAATATGTATAATACAAAGAGCCAAATGGTATTTCACTTTATAAATCCACCAGAAGTTAGGTACTTATTACAGGAATTCTGAAAAGCAATGCATGACTATTAGATATATTTGTCTCATACTAATTACAAACATAGAAATCAACTAATATATAATGATATGTGGTGCTTATATCTATTCCTTCGTATCTTGATTTTTAAGAGTGTAAACCTCATTCATTATATATTAGCTCACGCGCGCACACTGGGCTCGAACCCACTGGATCGGATCTGTTCAAAATTTCAACTTGATATCAGAACTCACCGTGGTCAAACGATTGGAAAAAAAGATGCATAAGCCCTCTATACACCCACCCACAAAAAAGGGGAAAAGGGGAAAAGGATATACGCAATAACACAAGATACAAAAAAAATCACGATTATTAATGAACCTTACAACCTCTAAAGTTAATTTAGACTAGCCCAAATAATATAAATAATCATGTCTCAGCAGGGCTTGCCCAGTTGGACTTGCGACAGAGTGTTAAATATATTTGTCCAATACCGATTACAAACATAAAAATCAACTCGTATATAACGATATGTGATCTTACCTCTATTGCGTTGGTATCTTGACTTTTAAAGTGTGAGCCCATAATTTATATATGGTATCTTGACTTTTAAAGTGTGAGCCCATAACTCGTATACTAGTCACTTGGACCGAGTGTGATCCAAATTTAAAAAGTGGTCCAATAGCGTGGTACAAAATTTTGCCTTGATTAAACTTGATATACACAGAAATAAAATATCCAAAACGAGGAGACCAAAGCATTGGCATTTGTTTTTTTATCCCCTACTTTTGCCTAAGAAAGCAGCTGCCCATCTCCAATCACGCCGAATCAGATCCCTCTTCCCTCACTTTTTCCACCGCAATGAGAAGAACAGACAAGAAAAAGAAAGTCCAGCCTTCAAAACAAACTGACTTGAAAAGAAGAATCACCCAAGATCCCAAAATGAGACTTTCTTTTCCATAGATACTTCTACTGCAGCAAAAGAGAAACGAAGAGCAATATGGATAACAATAGAATCTTGAGCATGCTAATGTGAGATTTCACCAGCACAATGCAACCACTGCTGCTGTCAGGGTTGCTGAATCCAATTCCCGTGCTAGGTCCCAAGCCAAGGCCGGGGTCTGTGCCCGATGAGCCCGGGAAGGGGCCAGGGTTGGTGGCACCGGTTGGAATAGGGGGAGTTCCTCCGATAATCGGCATGGTGGTGCTCTGGTTGGTGGCCCCTGCTGTGTTAGGATTCCCTCCTATAGTCGTTGTAGGGTTGTTTGAGGGTATAGTGGTGCTTACATTGCTGCACGAAGTTTGGAACATCATCAAAATTGCATCCAAAAAATGACAACAGTATGTATCTAAAGACGTATAAGCAATTTTTACTATAAGTATGCTGGAGCAACATAATGGGAAATCTCATAGATGGAAATAGATTGGAGTTAAGCAATCCTTAAGCATGAGGTCAAGGGTTCAAAAAATCTGGTATATATATCTTATAAGCAAATTTCTCTGCTCTATGATGATAAAACCATAGAAGAGCATTGACAATAACTTGAACGCCGTTCGGGCACTCGCTGTGCTTGCTCAAGCAACTATTTAAGAAATCTTATAGTGTAGATTGAAATCCTATTTATCAGAGAATCTTTGGAGATATAGGTCAATAGACTGACTTGGTATTGAATTCCATCAAGTAAGAAAGTAATTATTCAGTAGCTAAAGATGGTTACTTGGCCGAAAATGATTTAGTGCACCGCTACCCAACTAACAATCCTGTGAGTGGGGCCCACACACACCAATGTTGGTGTGCGTGCGCTCCACTCTTGGCGATGCAATAGTGGTGCACTGTGAGCGGTGCGCTATAACCGGGGACTCTTACTTGGCACAGCACAAATTCAAATCAACTATGATTTCATTAACGTTCAACTTGCCTAAAATGGACAACATTCCCATTGCAGCACATTTATAAGGAAACAGAACATCAAACCTTGGGCCAGATGGATACACACATCCAGAAGGAGCATCTGCAGAAGATGAACCACGAAAACAAACTCATTAAAAACAGTAAGCTTCTGAAGGAAGAAATGCTCTCTAAAGAAAGATTAAATCTTTGATGGTTTTTGAAGAAACCTACTTGGCAGACTTTGAGTTATAGCAGCGGAGCCCTGAAAATTACAGCTTCCTGGTGCTTGCCCTTCCATCTGGTAGTAGCTATTGACAGCATAATTACAGTGATCCTGGACAGTGTTAGGGTTGAAACATGCCCCATTTTGCTGGATGGCTGAGCAATCAGCCCCAGCTCCGCAAGCATAGTCTATGTTTTTCTGAAGAACACTGTCACTCAATCCACTATTGCAAACGCAATAATTTGCCTCTGTAGATGAGATTCAAACACAAACACAAATGTAAACAATTAAGGAAAGATGACCGAAAATCCACATCCTATGAGAAGTAAAAGCTATGACCTTTACCACAATGGTATGCCAACGCAAACAGGAGCACTAACACCTCAACAAAAACAGACATGGTTGCTTAAAATACCCACAAGGATAATTGCAAGAAGATAGACACAGATTTCTTAACGGTAAGGGAGAAGGAGAGAGCACGAGAATCCAGAAGGGAAGGGGCAAATGGTGATGGAGATTTCTAGACAAGCAAATGTAGGGGAGGCAGGTTTACAAAAGTTGGTCGGTTCGATATATTCTTGGGGAAACGAACACTTGGGGAAAAGCGCAAAGCCTTCTTTCCCCATTAAGACTTTTATTCTACTATATTCAAATTCAATGCCACCGATTTGGTGTTGTGCATAAAACAGTCATTAAATCTTTGCTATTTTCCCAATTCGGGCGTATCCTCGACAAGTCATCTCCTATATCTTTTAATTTTTTTGGTAGATAAAGTTTTTTTTTATTTATTTACATTGTCCTATTTATTGAAAAATGATATATACCACCCTTTTCATACACACTTACACACCTTCATTAATGAGCGCGCACACACATATATTGATGGGGGCTCACTATGCATTAATGTGAGAGAGAAGTGATGTGCAGATGTGTAAGGGAAGTGGTTTATGACGTTTTTGCTATTTACCATTTACAACATTTATCTAAAAAGAAAAATGTAATGATAACTGACCATTTGTAATTAACTTTTTGATCTTTTGGGCATTTTTTGACTGTCGAAATAAAACAAAAAACAAAAAAAGTAAAACTGGTTTTGTAATCTTCGCGTCGAAATGATGTCAGAACCGGTCATGTATTTTTGTTTTGGTAAAGGCGCCGCCAAAAAAACTAAAAACCTATTAAATAAATATTTTAATAGCAATAAACTTAAGCCTAACCTTAAACGGTGTGTTACGAGGATCAAAATGAAAGGACCAGTTGCTAAACATATTCAGTATGAGACATTATAGAATCACTCTCAATTTAAAATTTTATATTATAAATAACATTTATGAAAAAAATATTCACTTATCATTTTTTTTTAAAATCACCGTTAATAACTTTCTCATCGTTTTTTCACACATAACATTGAATTTCTCTCCCAACATCCAGAAATTAGGAGTGTCTATCAGGCCGGTCGGTATTGTTCCAACTCAAGACCGATACCGATATCAAACCGATCCGGTATCGATCCTCCGGTGTCGAACCCTAATATACTGCTACCGTTACCAACAGAATATGTCCCTAATTCCAGTAGATTCTTTACCTTCATCAGGTGCCATAGTGTCAATTTGACTTCTCTACTATTTTAGCAACCTTCGACTGGGCTTAGTTGAAGACAACTTTGTTGCGGCTTTCAAGATCATCCAACACGTTTGCTAGAAGAGGCAATTTCCCAGTTTAGGGCTTCCGATTACGTCTGATCAGTGAGCATGATATTGCAAATAATCTTCAATTTGGGGTTCGATTCTAATTCGCACTTGCACCCATTCATATAGTTCACTCCATATTCGTCTTACCATGGGACATTCCATAAATATGTGGTTCACTGTTTCTGCATCAGTTTCACAAATAGGACAGTTTGTTGATTGCAAGTTCCTACCTATTTTCTGTTAGCAAGGGAGATATTTGGACCATCAAATCAAGCACGCTCCATCTAATCAAGCATGCTCCATCAAATCTCAAGCATGCTCCATCTAATCAAAGCATGCTCCATCAAATCTCAAGCATGCTCATTAAATGAGCCACCATTGATCAAGCATGCTTATTAAACAAGCATGCTTACTAAAGCATGCTTAGTAGTGGGAACTTGTGTATATATATATATATGTAATGAGATGCATTTACAAGGAAGTGTAGAGAAAAAGAAAGAAAAACAAAACGGAAGTATTTCTTCCCGTGGAGTAGGGATTCATACACGAACCACGTAAATATTGTGTCTTGTTCATTTCAATAGTTACAACCCTCAGGTCAATTTATTGCATGGCCTGCTGATATTTTCTAGACGTTTTAGTTGGGTGGTAACTGATGAACACCTTTAAGCAGGTTGTCCGAGTGTCACAAGATAATTGCTGAAGCACAGAGTATAGAGGAAGAGTAATTTTCTTATCCAGTCTATTAGGGTCCATACTAAATGAATATTGTTCAGCTGACCTGTTAGATCAAATCACACATTAGAAGATAATTTAGAAAAAAAAAAAACTTCTCCTTCACGGTCCACATCCAGACCCGTGAAAGAAAGAAGAAGTGCACACAGCCAATGGCAGACCTTGATAGGGGTCATCCTCGGCTATAGCCCGAGGTCTTTTTTGGGCTAATTTTGAGTTCTTGAGTCTCCTGCTATTGAACCTTGGGTTATGAAATTTGTGGCTTGGTCCTCTTGGATCCATCAGATACCATGAACATTTTAAAGTTGCTCAGATTTGCTAACTCGTTAGTTTTGGTTTTAGGAAAATAATGTTTCGGATGATTTTTTTTCCTCCTACGCAAATTCTTGGTAAATGTTGGACATTCAAGAATCTAGAATATTTTGATTTCATACAGCTTCAGCTGTATCTTGGTCTCCTTAAAAGCACCTCAAAATCACACCTCAAATGCACTTCTTGTACTAGTGAGCGCGCACACACACCAACATTGGTATATGTGTTTTCCACCTATTCTCTTGAAACAATTTGAAGGTTACAAGATGAAGATTTTATGCAGTAATTTAAATTTTAATCGTGGTCTCTTACATAAAGGAACAATGCAGGAGACCATGCACTGACAGGGCATTCGACCCATCAACCAATACAATACAATAAATCCTAGGCATCGTAAGCATTGTTCTGAAATATTGCATGAAGCTGCATAGATAGAAGACGTACTTGATATCAATTCACCATCTTCATTGTCCTATACAATAGCAGCTTTAAATCCCGCAGTTTGTGCGCTTCTAATTTTATCCTCAAAGCTGCATTTGCCCCTTATTATCAAGACAAATGGAGAATTGGTGCTGTTTGTTCCTTGAAAAAGTTCATTCACCAAAGGTGAGCATGCATCACGAGGCTCTGCTACATGTAATACCCCACAGATTCCAGCGCCTTTAACTGATGGAGCTGAAACTCGCAATCGACTTATATCAGCTTTTTTATTCACAAAGATCAAATCTTTTCACCAGATGTCCAACATGACTAGTGATTGAACTCTATATATCATTCAAAAGATTCAAAAAGGATATGAAAGCTCAAAACCGACAGTCGTAAAAGACCATTGAGCTTACCAAATAGGAAGGTTACAAAAGAAAAGAAAAGCACCCATAATCAAGGGCAAAAAAAATTTTGTGTGTCACAAAGTCTTCTTCATTTTTTGAATTTGTCACCGCCCGATTTTGAGAAGTCTGGAACTTGTGCCCGGACTTGGGAAGACCGTGAACAACAAATCCCGGACTTGCAAACAACGGGCGTCGTTAACATTGATAACTTATCTCATCCAATAAGTTATCCAAGTTTCCTTTCATAGGTTCAGTATCCAGTTCTAAGCATTCGTTTGTGAAAGTTCACATTGACCTCTGGGTCCTGCGCCTACTGTTTCCATGTATGGTTTTAAGTATTATGCAGCTATCATTGATGATTTCACCAAATTTGTACGGCTCTTTTCTTTGAAACTTAAGTCTGACTTCTTTGAACAATTTGTACTCTTCGAAAAATATGTTCAATGACAGTTCAATGTTGTTATTAAAACTGTTCAAACTGATGGTGGTGGTGAGTTTCTTAATCAACGTTTTGAACATCATCTCAAGCAATCTGGTATAATTCATCAACTTTCGTGTCCCTACATTCCACAACAGAATGGTACTGTTGAACGGAGACACAGGATGATTCGTGAACTCGCTATTACAATGATGCTTCATGCCAATATACCTAAACGTTTTTGGGTTGATACTTTCAAAACTGCAGTATTTCTCATCAATCGGATGCCTCTAGCCATCCTCAAATGGGACTCTCCCTTCTTTCGCCTCTATGAGAAACATCCAGATTATGACTGTTTGCGTGTATTTGGATCCAAATGTTTTCCTTATACATGGGATCAACGCAATAACAAATTTGATAGCAAGTCTGTAGCCTGTATCTTCATGGGATATAGTGAGCGTCATAAAGGATATAAGTGCTTTTTTCCAGCTGAAAATCACTACTACATCTCGCGCCATGTTGAATTTGATGAAAATATCTTTCCCTACATCACCTCAGCACAGCACTCAGGTGAATACAGCTTAGATCAGTTTCAGGAATTTGCCTCTGATGATCCCACTACTCCTGCAATGGAGTCCTCAACTTCACAGCCTTCTAATCCAACTGTTGATAATACTCTGGTTATTGATCTTCCCACCTATTCTGCTCCGTCACCTACTGTTGGTCAGCCAGGTACTTCAACTACTACATTTGGATGGGCCAAGAAGAATGCATGATAGGCTGATCAAGAGCCATGACCAGCTTATAACATGAATACAAGCCACACAGCAGCAAAAATAAAGTCATCCGGCCCAAAAGCCCAATTCCCCATCCGAGCAACATGATTTCGTGCTAAGTGTTTAGGGAGGAAAATGCAGTAAGTTGAGCGCTAAGTAGAGGGGCAAAAGTGTCTTTTACGGTGCAACCATTCCCTTTACTGACAAGGGTTAAGGAGCTGAACGGGTTTCGGGACATTTAACTCCTTCCTATTCGAGCAAATCCGATGATTAGCGAGCAGATTCCAATAAGTGAAGAGTGAACTCATCATTTTTGCAACAGGGGGACTCAGATTTCTTGCTTTTCACCCTTGTGTTATGGCTCTATCCTTGACTGTTAATCGTACATTCGAGCTCATACCTCGAGTATGAGCTAACTTCATTCGGCTTGAGGCTGGGTTGAGACTCAACTATGTGACATTGTTAAGTATTCTGCATGTATTTAAGGTCCTTATTTTGTTCTACTTCATTTGAGTATGCTTGAGCTTGTTGTGAATGGGAGGTTGAGGGTTCCTTGCATGTTTGATCCCCTTTGCTAATGCTTGCACCGATGATTGTCTAAAGCATAGTTCATGGTGTGATGGAGTGAACTCATGTGACTACCTTTCGTTTGTATGAGTGCTTGCCTTAGCTTAAGCTAGATCTTGCATGTCTCCAATTTAAATTGGAAACCTTGCCTCGATAACTCGATAACAAGGGCTCGGTTAGACTCTAAGCATGTGATCATCTTCATGTCTAAGTGCGGATGCCACAATGAGGATAGTTAATTGAAAGAGCATCAATGTCATCTCTTTGAGGTTTAGAGTAGCTATATGATTTGCCCGTGAGTAGTAGCTATACTTAAGTCCCGTGGAATGAATGAACAAGCAGACCTGAATGCATGTATTAACACCAATGTTACACTGGTTGAGGCGAAATACCCTGCCTTGAGCCTATCTCCCAACCATTGTTCTGTTTTAACTCTCTCGTTTAGAGATTGACTTCTTGATTGTTGTATGCAAGTGACAGTGAGCATCATGACCTATATTTCCTTAGTTTGAATCATAATTTAGTGTCTTTTACTTTCAGTTTGTAGTTTAATCAATTCACTCAATTTCGGTTACTCTGATTGTGTTCAAGGCTAAACATGATGAGGTCCTACTCCTTTGGGAGATGACCCCTGCTTGCCGAGGTTATATTACTTGTCGACTGTGTATGCTTGCATATCTGCATGATTTATATTTGTCGTATCAAGTTTTTGGCACTGTTGCCGGGGAGTAGCACCCCTTTACATGTTAAGTTTGAAGACACATTTCTTTGTTAACCATTTTTATTTGTATTTGTGAACTAAGTTTGATTCTGTTGTGTAGTCTCTCTCAGTGCATG
>JAOYMZ010002722.1:0-24368 GCA_025802335.1 Pinguicula primuliflora | reverse complement strand
TAGAATGGGGGAGAATAGAAGAAAAATGTTGATCTGTATTTTCCGACGACCAGAAAACCGTAACGGTGGTTGGGGATAGCAGGAATGGGTGTTATTACGTTAGTTGACAATTTAGTATCAGCATTTATTATGCTAAACTTAAATATATTCGATTTTTGATTTATTTTTAAAGATAGATGTTACATTTGCAATTTTTTTTGTAAGGTTACATTTCAAAAACAGATTTCTCATAAAGTTACTTTTGCGACTGGCCTGGCAAATCCCAGGGCTCATGTCGGTCAATTTTTTTGTGCCACAAAGTCATCTCAATATTTTGAAAATGGCACCGCCCGGACATGGGAAGTCCGGGAATAGCGCCCGGACTTGACAAGTCCAAAAATTTATGCCCGGACTTGGCAAATTCAGGATTTTTATATCCCATACCGGGCAAGTCCGAGAGTAATTAAGATGATTAATTACTGAGATAATCGGTACTGGTACCGGTCTCGGTACCGGTCGTACCTGTACCGACCACCAATTTTGGACACCCCTACATATAATAGTTATGGAAATTGATATGTCGCCCGGATTCGTTCATGCGCCCCTCACATAACATTTGAGTATGTCCAATCAACACATAAACCAATGTTGGTGTGTGGTGGGCCATGTAAGTGATTTGTGCATTCATGTGTGTGGTGAATCCGTGCGGTGTATCAAATTTTAATAGTTATTGTGGTAGTTTAGTTTTACTGTTAGTTTCTCTCATGGGTGCTATATACCGCGAATTGTTTCCATCAACGATTATTGCTTAATACCACAAATTGTATACCACGAATAGGAAGACAGTTTGGCTTAATATCAACACCCATAAACGAAGGGTGGACAATTCGTGGAAAACAAATTGTTGTGTATGGCATTTTTAGTTTCTCACTATAAAAATACGAAAAAATTTAGATCCCCAGTTTTTCCTCCTGATTACAATGTCTTAGGTCTCAAATTCTAATTGTGGCTGTCGAATTTTGATCGGACGGCCACGATCAAATAGACTATTAAAAACATCAACTGGGTCGATTATGCTGAAACCCGCGGGCCAGATTTCAATCCTCGAGTTTTAACCGTATTATTTCTGTTCTAATCCAAACAGATCGAAACCTTCAGCTGCTTCATCACTCCGTTGGATTTGCGAAGAGGAGAACCAAAAATACGAAAAAATGAAAATGTATTGGAACTATGACGAATTGACCAACCCAGAATGATGACTGGTGAAATAACAACTGTGGAAGAAGAATTCAAGGAGAAGAGATGGAGGAGGAAGAAAAGATGGATTTCAGTCACTAGTTGCGAAAGTTTCATTCTTGTGTGCTCAACCTGGCAAGTGGCTATTGGTGGAAAAGCCACAACGCAAGACCAATTAGTCATTTTTAGCCATATCAACGCCCAAAATACTGCAGCCAGCTGTGAAGGGTGGATTTAACTATCGTTTTTCTTTTGCCTCTAAATTTCAGGTTCTCGCTGACCTGGTGGAGGAGGCTGGCCACATTCAATTTTTCCAACCATCCCGCTTGATTAGTTCAGCCCATCTACCAACAAATCTATGGCAAAACCCTAAAAGAAAGGGCCAGTTAATAAGGGTAAGAAAGTTGGGGACAAAAGGCATGAAATTCTTAGGCCCGCTGACTTGGTTTGGACAAAAAAGACTTGCCCAGCTCAATCTTCAGTCCAAACAAAAGTGAGGGTAGAGGCGAGCGAAGGGAACCCGTGGTCGTCTCCTATGGAATACATGCAACTTAAAACTAGCACAAAATCTAGTTCCCCAATGGAAGATAACATGTCGTCCCACGCAACAATCTCTCTCCCTCACCCTGCCTCTCTACAGACACCCAACAGGATTAACCCAGATACCATTCAATATATCAATGACATACCAGTTTCTATGGCAGATTTTTGCGGGGTACAGGTGAAGAGAAACACGGTGAAGGTTAAAAGACTTCTGGATAAGGTATCTACGCTTAGAGATGATACCTTAAGTTGCCTAGACCTGTCGGATGTGGGTCTGGCCGGGGGGGAGTGAGGATATGGATCAGGTAGACTCTCAGGAGGTAGCTCCGTAGGGTCTCTTATTTATCACTTTACTTACACACTTTCACTCAATTTTTTATGTCTTATACGCCAAATAAGATATCTTGCTTATCCTGGAATTGCTAGGGTATCAAAAATGAGACAATAATTGCAATTTTGCACTCATATATTGCACTCTACAATTTGAAACTAATTTTTCTTTTTGAGCCCAGAGCAAGTAATGAGGTTTCCACTACGATTATCCAACGCATTGGGTTTGGTTTTACGCAATTTTTCGGGTGAGGCCGTAGGATTCTCAGGTGGCATTTGGCCGTTATGGCGCAAACGGTCTTTGTTGAAGTGATTGGGTACAACTGGCAATATGTTCATATCCGTGTTTCATTCTTAATTAAACTCTCTCTTCATATAATGGCTATTTACGGATCCCCTGACCCTATTATAAGGCGGGATCTGTGGAAAGAATTAACCTCTATTGCAGGTACGATGAGTGGTCCCTGGCTATGTATTAGGGACTTTAACTCCATTCTTAGCTCACAGGACAAACTCGGAAGGCCGTAAGGTGGGAGGTGTTAAAAGGTTTAATGCTTGGGTAGGCATGGTTGAACTACAAGAACTAGCCTATTCAAGCTCTAAATTCACTTGGCGACGAGGTCATGTTCATGAGAGGTTGGACTGGGCTCATATTAATGAGGATCTAAGGAAGGCATTGCAGAGGATTAGCTGCACTCATTTATCAGGACTTGCATCTGATCACAACCCCACTCCCTATAGATTTCTAGCTTAAAGACTGTTCCCTAAGGCTACCTCTAAAATTCAGTTACTACACGGCTTGGGAAACTAACGAACGTTGGGAGGGATGGCTGAATGAAAACTGGGATGCTCATTTGCCCCTGCACTTGGTGCAGGAGAAACTCACCTTAGAAATTCCTACATGGAAGCATGAATTCTTTAGGGATGCATTCAAGCGGAAAAGGCGAGAAATGGCGAGACTACAAGGGACTCAACAGGCATTGGTAACAAAACATTCACCTTTCTATAGGATCTAGAGCTCAAACTTAGGAAAGAGCTAGAATTAATCTTACTGCAAGAGGAGTTGATCAAATCCAAGGAAAATCGGGTTGAATGGGTGCTCTTCGATGACAAAAACTCAACCAAGTTCCATAATAAATTTCGTCCAGAAAAAAAGGGATGGAAACCTAAAACAGTTAAGCTTAGTGATGTCCGATGGAGTACAAATGCTAAGGAAATCCTAACAACTCTTACCGGTCATTTTACGAAAACTTTTATTGATGAGGTTGAATTGGGCTAAAAACAACTGGACAATTATTGGGAGCTCTATCGATAGTATGATAACACGATTTTTTAGCCAAGGTAGTATGGTGGAATCTATTAACAAGGGACTGATTATGTTGGTACCGAAGGTTGATGATCCCTCAGAGATTGAACATTATCGACCTATCAATTTGATCAATATAGAGGTGAAAATTGTATCAAAGGTGGTGGCCAATAGACTGAAATCTATTACACCTCTACTTATTTCATCTAACCAATCTAGCTTTATTAAAGGAAGGCACATTGTGGAAAATATAGTGATCGTGCAAGAAGCTATCCATACTATGCGAAAAACCAAGAGCAAGAAAGGCGTCAAGATTGACTTAGCCAAAGCTTTTGATCGTGTCCGCTGGGACTTCATCGAGGACACTCTTTGGGATGCTAAGATACTTGATTATCTCTCCAAGATTATTCGGAGTTTGCTGGAAACGGGCTCCTTTCAAATGACATGGGATGGTTCGAAGGGGGCTGAATTCAAGCCTAGGAGAGGAGTTTGGTAAGGTGACCCATGCTCCCCATATATCTTTATACTGTGTATGGATAGGCTATCCAAGCCATCCATGAAGCAGTAAGAGCACAGCAGTGGAAACCATTGTTTTTTGGCAAGAGGAAACTACAATTCTCTCACCTATTATTTGCGGATGATGTAGCTTTGTTTGGGGAGGCTATGGAGAATCAATTTCGGGTTATAAAAGATGTTTTAAAAACTTTTATAAATCTTCTGGTCAAATGATTAATGCGTGGAAATCTGTGATGTTTTCTATCTCCTAGTGTGCCACGGGAAAGGAGCATTCTGTTGAGTTCATTGTTGGATATTAAAATAGTGTCCAATCTAGGGAAGTATCTTGGAGTGTTCATCACCCACAATAGGGTCTCCAAGGCATCACATGGTGAATTGCTACAA
Source organism: Pinguicula primuliflora (assembly GCA_025802335.1). Taxonomy (NCBI): domain Eukaryota; kingdom Viridiplantae; phylum Streptophyta; class Magnoliopsida; order Lamiales; family Lentibulariaceae; genus Pinguicula; species Pinguicula primuliflora. The sequence continues at coordinate 20,074 of JAOYMZ010002722.1, read as the reverse complement.
AAAATGTGGACAAAAGTGGACAAATGGAATCCCAAATCTATCTCTCTAGCAGGCAGATTGGTTCTATGCAAAACAAGCTTAAATGCTATGCCTATCTGTCAGATGCAATCACCGGTGTTTCCCAAGGGTGTTTGTGGGGAAATGGACAAGCTAACAAGGAATTTCCTTTGGGGAAGCACGGCGGTGGAGAAAAAACCAAAGGAACGCGGTGGTTTGGGGCTGCGGAAGCAGATGGATATGAACTTAGTATTGTTGATTAAGCTGGCCTGGGAAATGATCTCAGATCATACCATGCTCTGGAAGGATATCTTTTATGCCAAGTATAATCTAACTCAGACACTTATGAGGTGACCTCTAACCCAAAAACCTAGATCTCATCTCTAGAATCAGCTACGTAAAGTGATTCTCTTTGTATAAGACAGTATTTTCTGGATCATGGAGAATGACACGATGTTTCCTTGTGGCTTGACTCTTGGACAACCTCTAGGGTCCCTCTGCTACTCTATATGCCAAATGACCCCTCCAGGGTGGACATTACTCAGAAAGTTTCTGACTTTGTTACTCCAAATGGAGAATGGGACTAGATCCTTTCGGAATCTAAGCTGAATGAGATACATGCGACTCCTACTCTCAGTCCCCAAGCTGGAATAAGTAGGGTAGGATAGAAATGGACAGCTAAAGGACAATTTACTACCAAATCAGCATACGAGGTCGTCTTCTCTAGAGATTGAAATCCTAAACACGCAGGTTGGGCCTACAAAGGAACTACCGATTCAAGAATGAGTGAAGAACTCTATTTGGAAGATGCTTCAGGGTCTGTTATAGACTTTGTTCGAGAAGTAGGTCACCTAGGCCGCTTAGGCGCTGCCTAAGTGCTAGTATGTTGCCCTCCGCCTTGCCCAAATTACCGTTTATGCCGCTTGAGAGCCCGCTTAGGCAGGCGACTAGGCCGCTTAGGCGCTGAACGGGCAATGGCCGCCCAGAGTCCGCCTAGCACTTTCTCGAACACTGGTTATGGACTAACTCCGAAAGGTTTAGGCATCGGATTACGGATAGTCCTAATTGTGATTTATGTGGCCAAAACAAAACAACACTGCATGTATTAAGAGACTGTGTCAGGAGCAGGTTACTCTGGTTATCCCTAGGCGTTGCTCTACCGGCTCCTTTTGGAGATCCCATATCCCTCATCAAGAACGAGGAACTCTCTCGGCTATTTTTTTTGCCATTGCTTGCGATAAGCTGTGGATTGCGAGGAACAGGGAAGTGTTTACTGATAATGTTACTCACCTAAATGTTCTTTGCAAGGAAATTCAGTTTGCAGTCGATATTACTTTACTTGCAATTGATACATAGCAAAAACTCATAGCCAAACAATCAGTTTTTCAACAATTAAACTCTTTATGCACTAACTCTTATTCTAGTGATGCAGATTCAACAGGTCAAAGTGATGGACCATCTATATACTGCCACGGTACAGAGCAATTAGTATCACACGTGGCAGCATCAATACCGCTAACAAACATTCCTGTGCTCCTCTTCTGTGATGGGGCGGTGGTGCGATCTTTTGGGTTAGTTGTAACGGGTGGTCTCATATCATGAGTCAAGGGTGATTGGATTCTGGGGTTTCTCGAAGAAAATTGGACTCTGCACTCCTCTGGACGCCGAACTCTGGGCGGTCTATATTGGACTTGATCTCGCACAAAAAAGGGGATTTAGGTCCATTATGGTTCTCACCGATTCAAGGGACTGTTTTGATGCTCTATAAAACATAGGTGGAAATCCGGCGACGATTGTCTTACCTGAACAGATCTGTCAGGCTCTACTACCGAACACCCAGCTGCAAATTCATGTCTTGCTGAGGCGACAGAATGAACAAGCTGATGCACGCGCAAAACACGAGCTATCTTTGAGTGTGGTGGGGGAAATCCACAAATTCTCCTTGCGATGAGGAACATGCGAGACAATGTTCAACCAGGACCAACTGACCATCCCGGGCACTTTTTCTCTGACGAATTCGTGGCGAAATGAACGAAACCCACGGGATATATATGAAGGATCGGGCAATCCTAGAGATAGATGTGTGTCGCTCCTTGGGTCAACAGTAATCGCAGGCAGGTCAAAGACGAACTTGGTTTGCAGGAGTCGCGAGGCTCACTGCATGCATCGATTGGAACGGGAGGATGTCCCGAATGACAATATTTCTAATTTTTTGTCACGTGGCACAAGGTGGACAGATGTTTAGGATCTAAGTGACGTGTGTCACTCCTTTGTATTAAAAAAAAGTTTTCTACACCCGGGCTGGCATGACAACGCACGATCGGAGCAGTGGTCAGCTCACTCCTACCCTGATGACATGTGTTATATAATTTTTGTATTTGTTTCTAGGTACCCATAATATTTATATATATTTATCGGGTATATAGAAATCTATTTCTGAGCCCGACAACGCAATTTCATGTTACTATTGTCATCTTGTTTCTAATATATGAATTAAAATCATTAATGAAAAATTTATGCGAACACCAATACCCTCATTTGCTCGAGTACTTTAGGAAATTTTTAAAATTCTAATAAATTACTACTTAAGCTTGAAGTAATATTTTTCTTAGTTAAGTAAGCCTGACGTAATGTAAATGGTTTTAGATATTTATGCCTGCCAAATCGTGAGCCCAGATAAAAGTAAAACATCAATCTTTTGATTGTTTATGTAAAAAAAATTCATTAATGGTTAATGCGGTGATAATACTAAAAAATTATATTATCCCGAATAATATTGACCCAATAAATTTGTGTTTAAAAATGACCAAAATATTATTGACTCGTATAGAATAACTATCGTTTCAAAAAGCACAATTTACACAAAAATTATTTTTATGTATTATTTTGTCTATTTTAATTTTAAGTTCCATGATGTGCATTCTTTATCGATGGCAAGCAACTCCTCCACTCGGATCCTTGGAAGAGTTGTTCATCAAGCGATCCTGTGCGGGCGCCATTCGAGAACCAGAAACAATATGCTCCCTTAGATCTTTGATCATGTTGTATCTCTCCAGTTCCTCCATATCCTTCTTACCATAGAGCTCAACATGATGATGATCCTGCTTGTCTCGGGTGAAACATTCCCACTCTATGCTTCTTCTTCCTGAGGAAAAAGACGGTTTCATCTGTTTTCTCCCTTGGAAGCTCTTCCTGCTGATATCTTCAACATTCAGTTCAAAGCAATGGAGATCACCGTCTTCTTCGTCTTCATCTTCGTCTTCACCGTCATTATTTACTGATATATCTCCATTCACTGCACCCTCATACTGATGAGGTCCTGGCAGAGTTTCCCTCAGATACTTCTCAAGCTCCATGATCTTTTCGTAGCTCGGGGAGTAATCGCTTCGTTTTTCGGCTCTCTTGGATTTTAGATAAGCCTCCAGCTCGTTCCTCAGATTGTCCACAACTGCATTCTTCTCCTCGAATTCATACTTGGCCTCAGAGAGCTTCATCTGCACTCTTTCCTCGCGCAGAACATCGGCCAGTTGAAGCATTTCCCTCTCCTTATCGACCTCCTTTCGTACTTTCTCCGATTGCCTCTTTAACTCCTCCACCTCTGCCTGATCTTCACAGATCCCCCGGGCCATTTCGTCACACATTTGTTCGAGTATCTCACGAGCCCTCTTCTCACTCTCAAGCTCCTTGGTGATCTTAGATAGGGATAACTTGGTTTCAGCCAGTTCATGACCGAGTTTCGTGTTGATCCGTTCCGTCTGTCGTCTCAGCTTCTTCTCTGCCTCGAGATCTCCGGAAACGGAGGCAATGGCACTGCGAATCCTGTCTTGTTCTTTTAGCTTCCAGACAATCTTTTCATCTTCAAACTGTCCCACTTCATGGTCAATCTCAGACATATCGGTCCGGTCCTGTAGTAGCAGTAACTTAGTTACATGGATATAAACTCGATCAAGCTCGAATTTCAGGGCCGAGCAAAGGGACAATGCCGGTGAATTGTGCTGATTGACACGGCACACACGGTTCATCACTTTGAGGAGCTCTTTAGAAGTTACAAGACCATTATAAGCATCCTTGAGATGTTTATTCCATCCAGTAGAGCGCCTTACCGAGCTGCGAGCATGACTTTCTTTCTGTTCAACCTGCATATGCCTCGGAAGGATCATGTTTTCGAGCAACAAGAGATGGAAACTAGATGCAAATGCTGTCAGCATTATTTACGATACGATTCGATTTACTATTCATAAATTAACAATTTCGATTGACCATTTGTATCCCACATTGAAAACTATGCATTAAAGGCACTGCAATCATGAAGACAAACACAAACTGGTTCAAGTACATATATATGTGCCTGTATTTGCAAGTTGACAATCACATGACATGTTTGTTTTCTGTGGTGCCCCATGGAAAAAAAGGAGAACCCATGTTCTCTCTTTCACACTGGTATCATCAGAGTTGGTCCATTTCTCAGCCAGACAATCAAAAACAGGTCAAAATAGCTCAAATCAGATCTACTTTGGGAAAAAAAACTAATTCAACCAAAAAATTAGTGGGAGCAGTTAAGATTAAATCAACAATAATAGCACCTCTAACAAGCATTTATGAAGAGATTTATTGAGCCCCAAATCACAATCAGCCGCCAAAAGCTTCTGTGAACTTGCAGATGCTCTTCTTCTATGGCTCACCAGTTCTGATGCATCTTTCCTCTGCAACATTCAAATCCCAAAAAATGAAAATGCTAACACAATCAAAGTCATATTCGTTTTTCAAGAAGAAAGAGATACCCACCTCAGGAAAAGGACTATAAAACAGATCAGACAAGCCAAGGGCCCCTGATCCCATTTCTGATGATACCATAATCCCTTCTTTACCAAACAATTCTACTTCACTACTCATTTTGCGCAAAGGCGGCCCATTGATCTCCCACAGAGTTGCAGCTAATTTTCGGGCCGATACCGACGAATCTGTCCCCTTTTCGCCACCCTTTCCAGCATGTTTCTTGTACAGCAACGCATTATCTTTTCCCATGGATGGAGATCTCGAGCTCATCGTTTTCCAGGTCGGCGCAGGAGTGCTCGATCCCACTCTTGTTCCTACCAGAAAAGCGCGTTTTAAACGATTGTTCCGCACTAACGATGATGAAGTTGAGGAACAACACCTTTTCCTCACTCTGCATTTCCTCCCTACAATTTCCCCATACAGGTTCAAGTTTTGCCTCGGCATTACCACAAGAACCAAGGATTGTAGGGTCAGGATTCACTCAAAAATCAAAATCCCAATAAAATCACCGAATCCCAGAAATCTAAACCCCTAAAAATAAGTAACCACCAATTACTGTCCTAAAACTCCTACAATCACTCAAAACGAAATGGTAAACAAAACTAATAATAATCAGCGGCGAGACTTTTTACAACTTACCTGTTTTCAATGCAACATCTTTTGGAAAGTAGAGGATGTCATGCAAATCCAAAGTCCCTTATGAGAGATGGGTGGCTCTGATTTTGAAACTCGAGGAGTGGGAAAAGGCAGAGAGAACCAGCCAAGAGAAAAACATGTGAATGGGTTGTTGCAGATTTTGGTAAATGTCGAAGCTTGAATTTTGAAAGGATGGTGTGGCCAAAAAAAACAAAAGGGTTATAAAGAAAGCGCGAGAGTGAAGAAAGAGATGTGTGAGAGGTGTTCAGGAAGTGAATCCGCCATACTTTTCCATGTAAAAGAAAAAGGTTTTCGAGAGTGAAGAGACGAGAAACTGAGAGAGACGGATAAAAAGCAGTTAAGGTTTGTGGGAGATTTTCAGAAAGAGATTGGATGACGTGGCGAGCCTGTCAGCAGATCACCGACTACAAGATTATGAAAATTTTGTGCATTGAGTAAATAATTATATTGCATTATTTATACCTACCCCAAAAAATATTGCATTATTTATGTCAAAAATAAAATGTGCACTACATTTTTTAGAAATAGTACCCAATATAAAATGACGTCTTTTGTATTATAAAGTGTATTTTTTAAAATAAAACAACATTGTTTTGTTTCATATAATTATTTTTTAAATAAAATTAAGTACACGTAACATTTCTGTATTTATGTTAGGGTATGTAACCAACTTTTTTTGATGACCCTATATGGATATGGATATGTAAGCAACTTCTTCAATCAACTTTTCAATGTCGTGGTCTTTTAGGCATTTTCTGACCGCCAAAATAAAAAAGTAAGATCGACTTTAGAATCCTCGCATCGAAATGATAGAACCGGTCATGAATTTAAGTTTCGACGACTTCGCCGCCCAAAAAACTATAACCACAGAGTCTTATCACTTATCAGACTGGCTTAAAAGGAGAAAATCTTAGTCCACATTCAGCTAAGTAATCTAAACCTTAACCGAACCTCTCCACCTTCCTTGAGGTACATTGCATCATGTACATTTAGCTCTATACAACGGAGAACGAAAGCCATATGGTTCGATGGAATTCTGGCGACTCCGTCGCTAGAATCTTCTAAATCTTAATTTAGGACTACTTAACCCAAGGGAAAAAAGTGCAACAAAATTACCAGTTATGGAGTCGTCAGAATTCCGCCAAATTCCCCATGCTAGATGTCTGCATCTACGTCTCTCTAAAGATTTCTGAGTTTCGATTGGTCCAGATAATCCAACAGGTTTGAGAGAACCAAGCTGCCCATCTAATGTCTTCCCGCAATACAGGTGAGTCTAGATTCTGTTTAATCCAAGTGTGGGGTTGTACCTCATTCCAAAAGGATGCTGGCAGGTTTGTGGCAGTTTCTGCCCACACCATGCAGCAACGATAGCAATCACGCAGGACATGAAGAAGAGTTTCATCCTGAAAGCATAGATGGTATGCCAGTTTCATCCTGTGTGTGTGAATCAATCAGTTTGCGCCTGAATCTCTCGTGGTCAGTCCACATGGCCCCTTTCAAGAGTTTCCAAAGGAATAGTTTGATCTTTTTTGGTATTTCCGTTTTCCACACTTGTCTCCATATTGGATCTTGCAGAATTGTATTGTTTCTCGAGAGCCACTCGTAGGCAGATGCCGTTGTAAACAGGCCTTTGGGGGCTGGATTCCAGCATCTACGGTCCGGGCCTCTATCACTCCTGGGGGAAGGGATTGATACAATTTCTTCTATCAGGTGCAAGGGCAGGAGGCCAGAGAGCCGATCTAGATCCCATGTACGTGTTGGAAGAATAAAAGAGCGAACTAAATCGCCAGTATTAATGGGGTTTGCTTGATAACTTACCTGGTCCTGCAATAGAGTATTCAATGGAAGCCACAGATCCGTCCAGAAATGGCATGTTTGCCCATCTCCTATCTGCCATGAGAGGCCTTTGCAGAATATTTCCAAAATTTGTTGTAGTTGGTGGCATAGGAGAGAACCTTTTTTGGACGAGAAACCCCTTGAGAGGTCCATTTGTTTCAGATTGTATTTAGCCAAGAAGATCTGCTTCCATAATTTTGGTTGTGAAGATATAAGATCCCAAGCAAGTTTGAGGAGTAAAGCGATATTGTGCTCCCACATTTTACGAAGTGGTCCTCCACAAGCTTTAGGTTGGCAAATACATTCCCATGACACTTAGTGAGCTGGTTTTGTGTTCTCATTCTCACCCCACAAGAAAGCTCGTTGAATCTTCTCTATGTCTTTGCAGGTTGTCTTTGGGAAGGGAGCAGCTTGCATAGTGTAAGTAGGGATGCTTTCTAGGACAGACTTACAGAGAGTGGCGCTTCCAACCATTGATATCCGGCTTGTGTTTCATGATCGGGCCTTGTTTCTCACCTTTTCGACCAGTTTTGCATAGTGACTTCTTCTTTGTCTTCCTTGCTGAATTTCTATTCCCAAATAAGAGCCAAACGAGGCTGTCATCTTGACATTAAGGTTGTCGCAGATTCTATAGGACGCTTGATCCTCCAGATTTGGGGAAAATAGAAGTTAGAACTCAAGACTTATCTCCATTTACTTTTTGCCCCGAGTGACTTGAGAAGATTTTCAACACTTTTTGTAAGACCAAAGCTTGCTCCACAGACGCTTCGCTAAAGAGTACAAGGTCGTCTACGAACATGATATGTGAGAGTTCAAATTGGTGGAGGCCGAATTTCATTGGTTTCCACTCTGCTTGGGCCACCATTGAGTTTATCAGATGCAAAACCTCTCCATACATAATACAAAGAGATATGGAGATATGGGGTCTTCTTGTCTCAGCCCCCTCTGCAGAGAGAAGCTTTCCCCCAGTTCTCCATTCCATAAGACTTGTAGGGAACTACTGGAAAGGGAGTTTTGAATGAGATTTATCAGAGATGTAGGAAATCCAACCTGTACCAGAGTTTCGAATATGAACTCCCATCTAAGCATATCAAAGGCCTTTGAGAGGTCCACCTTTATTGCCATCCATTTTTTCCATTTTTTCCCCGTTCTGATCTCATGCACAGCCTCATGAACTATGGCTATATTCTCGATGATATTCCTTCCATTGATAAAGCTTGTCTGCATGGGTAATGTAAGCTCCATCATAACCTTGCTCATACGATTTGCGATCAGCTTAGTTATGATCTTAATACCCACATTGATAAGGGTTATCGATCGAAAATGAGCAGCTAGCAAGGGAGGTTTGATTTTTGGAACAAGAACTATGATGCCTTTATTCAGAGAAGGGTTGAGCTCTCCAGAGTTGAATGCCTCTTGGATCATGTGTTGGAGTTGGAGTGCTATGACATCCGATTGTGCTAGTAGAAGCTAGGATTTAGACCGTCAGAGCCAACAACTTTTTGGGGATCCATATCAAATGTAACTCGACGAATTTTTTCTAGAGTGACCTGTTGCTCAAGTAATCTTAGGGACTCTGGGGATGATTCTCGAAAAGCATTCTTGATCGAGTCAGCATCAGAGGGTGGTATGCTTCTTGCACAGTAGAGGTTTACATAATAGGCAGTGTTCGAGAAAGCGCTAGACGGGTCCTAGGCGGCCAGGACCCATTTATTGCCTAAGCGGCCTAGTCGCCCGCCTAAGCGGGCTTTCATGCGGCCTAAGCGGTAATTAGGGCAAGGCGGAGGGCAACATAATAGCGCATAGGCGGCACCTATGCGGCCCATGCGATCTACTTCTCGAACAGAGATAATAGGATGTCACTTCCCTTTATATTCGCCTACTATCCGTAGTCCAGGTACCATCAGAGAGTTGCAGTCTCTACATTTTACCTGATGTTGTCCTCTTACGGTAGATATAGTGGAAATGCTGAGTGTTTCTGTCCCCTTGTACGGTCCAAACCGCTCGCATATTTTGTTGTTTCAGTTCATACTCAGAGAGTATTTCTTCTAATTGCATCCTCAGTGATGTTTCCAGCTTAGATATTCCTGGATGGAATTTCTGCGGAGACAGGTTCTGTATCCCTGTAATTCTCCCTGGCAGCCTCCTTTTTTCAAGTTTAAGTCTCCAAAAATCCTTTTCCAGTCACTGATTTTTTGTAATAATATATCCAAAGCCTCTTGGAAGGAGACGTCCTATGACCATGTTGCGGCGAACCAATCTTCCCATCCAGGATGGAGCTCCCAACAACTAAGGTAATGCAGCCAGTTAGAACATCCCGATGTATGAAGAGATCCTTAAATATTTACAATCAGAGCACTTTGGTCAGAGGATATACACGCCGTGTGTTGCATAGATAGATCAGAAAAGAGCCCCGTAGCCTGACTATTGATTAGGACTCTTTCTAAATGCTCTAGACAAAGGCCCCTTTTCCATGCATATTTAGCTCCAGTGTATCCATCATCCAAATGATGATTTGTGGCTATAAAGTAGCAGAATTTGAGGCAGCCCCCAGTTGGTTTCCCTCCTGATTTTTCAGCCAGTCCAGTGATCGCATTAATGTCCCCTAGGAGCATCCACGATGTTTGTATATTGTTTGCAAGATTCTGTAATGCTGCCAGAGTGTTCTTCTGGTTGTTTTCTGCGGACTGCCGTAAACTGTGGTGCAAAGGAAGGATACACTATTTGGGATGGCTATATTGGCATGTATGAATTGCCAGTTATTTTCCAAGATCCGCACATGAATCTCATCTTTTCACATAAGCCATATTTCGCCAGAAAAACCCACTGCCTCAATACGGTGTGAGGAAGAAAATTTATTTGCTTTGATGATACGATCAACTTCTTCTCCGCTAATCTTCAATTCCAGGATCATAGCTACATCAATCCTGTATGTCAAGAAGAAAAAATCAAGAGTTGTAGGGTAGAAGCATTGGATATGCCTTGGCAATTCCAGCATAGTAAGTTTATCGACATAGAAATAATTTAAATGGAGGAAGGTGGGAGTATCCTTGAGAGAACTTATTCATGATCAGGGGGAGTTCAGCCATGAGGTCCATAGCTGGAGGTGTCTCTGGGTGTGCTCTAAACTTCATTCGACCTTTCTGACCCACATAGAAGCCAGGTGGTTCTTTAGGATTATTTGGATTGCCTGGATCCCTCCCTGCAAGGTGTGGAAAGGTATATGTTTTGGGGAGGGGTGGATTGGGATGTGGAAGTTTGATCACTGAATGGTTTGAAGCTGGCTCTATTTTCATATTGTTTGGGAGAAGCTGTTGTTCATGATATTCTGCTAGGGGGAGAATAATCGTTGAGGATGACTGTTTGATCTGGGAGGCAGCTTGAGGTGGAATGATGGACTTAAACACTAAAGATGCTTCCTCTATTACATTTTGGTTCTCCGAACTCAAGGATGTGGATGCTGGCTTGACTGTTTTCTCTAGATCTTTGTGTGGAGTTGGTGGTCCTCGTTTCTTCTGGTATATTGAATCTATGGTACCTTTTGCAATTCTCACTCGTTTGTTTGTGTGACTTGAACCTGCAAGGACTGGAAAATCACTGTTATTGCTTGCTGAAACAAGGATAGGGGACTTATCTTTTCCGGTATCCTTTGTGAAGGGTGGGTCAGCTTCTGGTGGCTCATGGACACTGAGAGCTTGAAAACGGGAAGCTGAGACGTAGGGAAAAGCCTTTTGGAGCTGATTCCCCGCAACTTGTTCCATATTCTTTAGCGGACCATAGGACGGGCCATTTGATCCGGACTGTGTATGTTTGCTTTGCTTTTTCGTCAATAGCCAAGGACCATGCTCTGTAAGAGAGGGTCTATCAATGACAGATAGATTACTAACGACAATAGGTGTTGAAAAGGATGTGGAACCGGCTTTTGCTGGATCTGAAGGGGCCTGAGGTTCAGCGATCGCTGGCAGACAAACCGTATTTTCCAGTGGCGATTGAGATGGGGTTTTCTGCCGGCCGTGTGGACATGATTCTTTTGTATGGCCATACCGACCACAGCTGTAAAATTATATTGTATAAATCTTCATACTGCATAGCATATGTCTTACCATCAAGCATAATATTAGGAAGCAACGGTTTGCTCAGATCTATCTTTACTGCGACTCGCGAATATTGCCCTCGCTTCGCTTGTAATGTGTGATCGTCTGCCCAGAAGAAATTTCTTATAGGCGAGACAATTGCCCTGAGCAGATCTTTCTGGAAAAAATTAGGGGGTAATCCTAGGAGGCGTGGCCAGATCACCACCGAGGACAAATTCTTCTCCTTCGTGCTGAAATTCTGCTCCCAATAATGTATATGGAGTTAATAGCCCATCAGTTGGTAAGGGCCGCCAGTTAGGATGCTGGTGTAATCTGCTTCTCCGTCCAGCTTCAGCAGAGTTAGGATGCTGGTGTAATCTGCCAAACCTTAAGGTGTTTATTACCTTGGGGCTTCCAGAGGTCCATGAGTTTTTGGTACAATGTTCGGTAATTGAAATTCCTCCCCAAAGTTTTCAATATAAGACTTTAAGCAAGATTCTCAGATATCTGATGATTGACATTTTTCGAGAATTCAATAGAAGGTGCCCCGTTGGTGATACCATGCTTTACATCACCGGCCGAGAGAGTAATGGATTTAGAGTGCAAACCTGTGAATTGCGCCTGAGGATGTGCCTCTTGGCCTTGCAAGAACTTTTCTTTGAAACTCATCGACAATTTTGGATGATAGGTGGGCACTGACGCCGCCAGAGGATTCGAAATTTCGCTCTCAGTAGACATATCTGCATCCATCGGGTTGTTTATCCATGTCTGTAGCTATCTGTGGTTTATCCTTTACCTTGGTTGTCGTCGAATTCTGTTCCACCGTCGTGCGAGGCACCTACCCGATGTCGATTTCCACTGATAACTTGACGGTGTTTACGGCGGTGGAAGGTTCGCGAGAGTTAAGATGGTGTTAGCCTCCTTATTTTTCTTAAACTTCTAGGAGGGACTATTGTCTTGAGTTATTCTTAAAGCACTTGTGCTTCATTTGTTATGTTATATTGGGATTTGACTATTCCAATTTTTTGTCTCTCTTTGAAATTGTTAGTTAGATAGAAGGATACTTATATAATCGATTAAATGTCTGTTTTTTGTGCTCGACAACTTGATTATCGACCATTTTAGACTAGGTTAATATAAAGAAATTAAATTTTTGGAAGTATTTTAAGGGAGAGCTTCATATACACATTCTTTGTGTGCACACCCATTCACAATTTTTTCGTGTCACTATCTGTTTTCGAAATTGGTTGTACCGTTGGAAAGCTTATACACAGGAGATGAAAAGACACATATTCCGGCACGGTCCCGGCGACTTTAAGGATTAGTTAACCTAAGGGAAAAGAGATTTAGAAATTCCCGATGATAAAGTCGTTGTGATCGTGACGGAACATGAGGTTTTTTCATCTCATTTTATAAGTTTTTCAATGGTGCGACCAATTAAGAAAACAGACGGTGCCACGAAAAAATTATGCATGGAGCACACGAGGATTGTACATATGAAGATTTCCCAGTATTTTAATATCATAGAACTTATATGAGTAATAATCAATGTTTAAAAGTGTTGTGCAATTTGTGTGCAATTAGCGACTGCACAATGCCTAAGCAGCCTTGACACCTTTAGAAGCATCTTAAGATGACGCTTAGATGATATTTGAATAGGACAGAGGGTTTAGGCGATAGTTTTTTTTTAAATAATCAAGTTTAATTATATTAATAACCAAATGAATAGTATTTACTATTTAAAGAGCATAAGAACATAGGTAAGCAGAAAGAGCCAAACAGAGGTACGATACTACACAAACTTGATCTTATGTATCGCTTGTGCCTCTCTTTCCTAGTCTATTTGAGTGTATCCGTGGAATTTGTTGTATCGAACAGATATAATAAAATATATATTTCAATTCAATCGAACTTATATTTATCTAATACAATAAACTTAAAGCTTAAATTTACTATTTTGATCGAAGAAAAAAATCTTGAGCTAACTCCCTTGCCAGGTTCAAAAAAGTGAAGCTGCTGAAAAAACTTTACTAGACTACCTCGGTTGTGAGCCAGATTCCCAAAGGGAGTCACTTTGCAGCCTATGCTTACACAGAGGTGACTAGCTATCAATAACAGTAATCTCTGGCATAGGTACACTTGGTGACCAGAATATGATTTGTTCTCATGGATGGCAGATCCTCTGGTGATACACCTCTAATGACAACTTGTTTTTTTTTTGGCATGACCACTGCCGAGGGATTATTATGGCAGTTGGTGACAGCTCAACTGAAACTGCAAATGCAACAAGTTGCTGTGAGAGAGGGGAATGTGAATCTGGGAAGTCTCGGCTCTCATCAGGTCCCAATCTTGAACCTGTTGGCCTCTGCGGAGGATGCAAATGAGTCACATTGCAGCCTATGATTACACGGGGTGTGGCTGGCTATTAATAGCAGTCATCCCCGGCATAGGTATACTCGGTTCTCAAGGATGATAGTTACTTTGGTGATATATCTCTAATGTCATCTTCTTTCTTTTGCCATGATAACTGCTGAGGATTTGCTATGGCTTTTTGGTGATCTCTCAACCACTACTGTAAATGCAAACAACTGCTGGGGGAGGGGGAATAGGAAGTTGGGACATCTCGGATGGATGCAGATGCTCTCAAGAGTCAACCTTCCCCGGCCAAGATGCTTCCTACTGCATTGCTTGAAAAGTTACCTTAAAACATTTATGCTAACTGAAGTGACTAAGCCACGGACTGGATTGGACTGGATAAGGCCTGTCGGATTTGCTACGTTGGTTGATCTGAAACACTGAAAGAAGACCCAAACCAAGGCAGCAAGTGCATATAAATGGTTGATCTCAAAAGGTAAAAACATGTTCCATGCATTGTGCTATGATTTTTTGGTGCAGATTGGTATATTTGTACAGGGATTTAGATCATAGTTGCATAATGTTCTGATTTGCTTTTCACCCTTATGAAGTCGAGTGAAAGGCGGGCATGGATCATAAAATGTATATTTTACTTCATCTAATAAAAGTATCTTAAAAAAATTGTAATATTTTTCAAAAAAAAAATTATTTATTTGTAATGTAAAATCAAATGTACACATTTCCAATAATTGACTGTCGGGTCGGAATAATATAATTTTGAAGGATACCGACGCTACCATCAAAGCCGGATCTGTCGGATGCCCGGGCCAAAAAATTGGAAGGGTGCTATTTTTTGTTATTTTTTATATTCGATATTTTTCGTTTCAAAAAAGGATTTTTTTTTTCCGGACATTTGCAGCTCAATCAAGCAATCCAGTGTGGGACATTAATGCCCTCAATCAACGGTTCCAAATAAATTTAGAATTCTTGAATCTATCTGGGATTTGTATTATTATTTTTTATGGTTTGGGAATATTATTGTTACATAAAATAAAGGAATACCCCGGCCGTTCCTAACACGAGGGGGTGGACGGATAGTTTGTTTTATATAATACTGAATATATTCCGTATTATATTCAGTATGACTTTAAAAAAGTTAATTTTATAAAAAAAATTATAAAATTTTTGCATCAAAGATTTTATTGCGTTAAAAGTTAAATAAATAGTGTGACAAACTGAATATAATACGGAATTTTTTTTTTGAATATTTTGTCACAATTAATTTGTTTATATAGATAAAATTATTTAAAAATTGAATTTTGACATAATTATAAAATCGTCACCACATTAAGGCCCTATTTGCAAGTTCTACTGAAAAGTTGCTTTTGGCTTTTCAGGGAAACTTTTAAAAAAAAGGTGCTTTTATAAGGAAGTTATAAAGTGTTTACAGTGAGGGCTTTACTGTGACAAAAGTTAAAAAAATAGTACGACAAAATGGATATAATACGGGGAAATTTTTAGGTATTTTGACATTATCGATTTGTATATAGACAAAATTATCTTAAAAGTAAATTTTTAAATATTTACAAAATTGATTACGCCTTATGCCTACTAGAAGCTACTCCAAGGTAGTTTTTGGCTTTTAGGCTTTTGGGAACTTTTCCACCGCCAAAAGCCAAAATCGCAAACAGTGTAAAAGGTGCTTCTGCGGTTGAAAAGCCAAAAGCTGCTTTTGAAAAGAACTTGCAAACAGGACCTAAGTCTCCCATAAATAGCTCCAAGGTAGCTTTTGACTTTTGAGATTTGGGGGGCTTTCTACTGCCAGTCTACCGACAGAAGCCAAAATTGCAAACAGTGTTAAAAGTATTTCTGTGATTGAAAAGTCAAAAACAACTTTTCAATAGAATTTGTGAACATTAGCCTATGTTATGGTAGTGCATTCGGCAACCCTCTGCAGCGGTATGACTCCTTGCATGCGTGAAATGATATACCGGAAAAAAAAATCCGTAAGAAGGCAACAAAAAACACGCATGACAATATATTATTGGATAACCTTTAAGTGTGGGTCAACTCATGACCAATAGTATGCTGACAAATGTGTTATTTTGTTTTTCCTATTTTTTTTTTGTTCCGGTATATCAACTCTTGACCGAGACTAATCCTTCAATCTCCTCATCGGCGAATATGAATCGGGAGAATCATATGAATCTCACAAGGTTGAATCTGGAGGAAATTTCCTAATAAATAGCCTTATGTCCGAGTTCTTTTTGTGGCCACGATCAAAACATCACTTATTCAACCAATTTCTTGGGTCGTCGGGCAGATCATGAAATTCGACCCAATGGTTGCATTTTCAAACCCTACATTTATGCACAAGCCATTCCATTCATCCAAATATCTGGAAATCTCTGTCTTCTCTCAATTTATCAAACAATCAACCACAAGATCAAAATCCGGCAGCCATAAATAAACTCGGCACTGCTATTTATTCCGTTTATAAGATTCTGGACAATAATTTTTTTTGAATATGGAGTGTACATTGCATTTGACCCTGCTTGAAGGACAATTCTATATTTTGTTTCAATTTATTGCTTCTTTTTTATATAATAAAAAACCCAACGAACCGACACTGAAATGCCACATAACCTCTACGGTTCCACTTAGACCGCTATCCTTAGTTTAAGGAGTTCTGGCTACGTGTATCGGGGTTCGGTATTGGGGAATTTGTCGATTTTGAGTCATCGAAAAAAATTAATGATTGTTTTCGGAATTCTCGCGTTAAAAACCTTCAAGAACTTGTCATGGATTTTTGATTTCGGTGATTTTGCCTCTAAAAAAATTAAAACCCTATATACGGAGGATTCCAAAAATTTGTGATATTTAACGTCCAGAAAATGGTGGCAATTTTTTTTGTAACTTAACGTTGCGGAAAATCCCATATACCGAACCTGCTACACCCATATTTCTGGTACACTTAGACTTTGCGTAGTTGATTAACTGCTTTTTTTGGGCAATGGGCCCATAAAAAAGAGTTTAATTGGGCTTCAAGAAAAGGTTAATGACTTGGGCCATGTTGGGGTTTAATTCAATTGGATTTTCTTTTTGAATTTGATCTTGCAATTGGACTATGAAATATTTAAGCACACTGTTTTTGTGGGAAACGGGGATATAGATAAGTTGAGCCAGTTGCCTAGGCTATGAGAAGGGTTAGTTATTTACCACGTCGATTTCCCACTCCTTGTTCACGTCTTCTTCATAGTAAGTGGATCCCACAAAGCATAGTAGTACATCGTAGGAGGATGGGTGAACTATTCGTGGGAAAAAGGAGAGGGAAAAATCATTTTGGACTATGAGAAGTCCTTGCTCGCTTAGAGCTCGCCCATAAGTCCATAACACTGATCCAGTAGTAGTTCGAAAAAATATGAGACGATAATTCGTAATGAAATTATCATATACATAATAAATACAAGAATAATTCAACAGCATCTCTTAAAAATAATCCTCGGTCCTCCCCTTGAACCCGATTTGCCCAAAGGTTAGGGTAATGAAGAGACCCAAATGCCAGGTCACCAACCACAGCCTGTAAATCGTCATAATAATAATTTATTCACTAATAATACAAATACACAGTAATTAAATAAGAAAATCACAGTTTAAGTCTTTTCTTACCAAAATTGTGAAGTAAGGGCTGGTGGGGTCGGAAAGTGGGCCAACTCTGTTCCAATGCTGGAGAAGAATAGCCCGGATAAACTGTCGCCGTTGATGATCGGAATGCTGGATGGTGCCAGCCATCCGATCAAGCCAAAGCCGATCACATTCAGGTCCTTCCGCAGCCAATCTCTCTGGAAGCTTCAGTTTTCCCCAAATGGATAGATAAAATAAATCAATATTATTTATATATGGATAAATTATTTTCTATATTAATTACCAGGTGATTTTTCCGCCTGAGGCTTTGACCAGCCTCTGAGGTTTCCTTGGTGCCACTGTGAATTTTCGTAATCCTGCAACAAGGATAAATTGGAATAGAGTGATGCGCAGTATAAATTTTGATCCTCCGTATTAATGTTACCTGGTGATGCTAGGTTTATTTTGCTGTGGGATGACAAAGATGAAATCCCCAATCCCAGAATAGCTGAAGCAGATGCAGCCATTGTTCTCTTCTTCTTTGTGTTTGGGCCCGAGAGTGAGTGATGGGTGAGTTTAAGCAAAGGAAGGGGTATCCCATTTTAACGTGGATGGATCTTCAGATTGCATGGATGGGCTGAGGAAGAATGGTGGACTGACACGTGGATGTATTGGATAGAAGAGATTCTGTATGAGGATAGGATGGAATGACTCGGCAAGGGAGGAGGGTTTACGGTGGAACGTGGAAGATACAGAAGCTAAGACAGGCAATTGACCTGATAGGATACAATTTTTGAAAATTTGAAACAACCCAACTCGGTAAGTTCGAACCTGTGCATGTGTGTGTGAGCCAGAAGAAAATGTGGGCTTGCACTTATAAAAGCCTTAGCAGTAAGGCAAATTTATTTTTTTGTTTGTAATCCGGTCGAGACATTTTTGCTCTAACATTACATACCTATGAATTAGGATAGAGATTAGAATCAATCCGAGAAGATTAAACTCATGGAAATTGGTAGTAGACACACTCCAGAAAATATTGGGTGTTTGGAAATTTGGGATAAACATTTCCTGTGGGAGGAAGGATAACCATCCTAAAATTGGTGCTTTCTTCTATACCTGTCTAGAATCTATCTTTGTTTAAAGCACCAAAAGGAGTCGTAAAGTAGATTATTAAGCTGCATAGAAGATTCCTATCCTATGGGTAGAAATAACATAGGGTGCAAGGAGTAGAGAGAGGCAAACGGTCCGGGCTAAACGGGCTAAATGGGCTTTTCGCCCGGACCGGATCGTTTAGTCCGGACCGTTTAACCCATTTCGGAAAACGGGCGGATACGAGCGGGTTGGGTGTCGAAAACGGGCGGTCCGGGCTTTATCCGTTTAACAAAACGGGCGATCCGGTTTTTTACAACGAAAAACGGGCGGATACGGGCTTTATCCGTATAACCCGTATTTATAATTAAATATTTTTAATTTATTTTTTATATAAATATATGGGCATATACGGGCCAAACGGGCGTGTAAAACGGGCAAAACGGACGGGTAAAACGGACCAAACGGTTACAGATAAAACGGGCTAAACAGACGGATATGGGCTAAACGGGCTAAGTCCGTATCCGCCCGTCAAAAAAACGGTCCAATCCGGATCGAACAAAAAATAAAACAAACGAGCTTAGACCCGCCGAACCGTTTAAAAAAATGGGCGGGCGGGTCGCCCGCCCGTATGCCACACTCTAGTATGCGGCGTTTTCCAACTGCCAACCTTGCGGTTGGGTGGCACCTTGTTATTATCACATTCTAACGTATAAAATTGATTTTGTTAATTCAACCTAAAAAAGCAGTTATAGGGTAAGAGGTTAAAAAATGTACCAATCTTGTGCTTATGTAGAAGTAGCTTTTTAGAAGGTATTCTGGAAAAATGAACTTTCATTAAAAAAAACTGAAAAGTGTTTGCAAAATGTCTTAAATTTAATATTTTAAATATTTACAAAAATGTCACCGCTAAAAACACTCCAAAAGCAACCCTAGAGATGCTTCTGACTTTTAGACTTTTTTTGACTTCTCCACCGTAAAAATCAAAAGTCAAACAACAAATGCTTAATTCGCAAACACGGTAAACTGACTTTTCAATTGCCAAAACTCAAAAACTGCTTTTTAGAAGAAGTTGCAAACACCCACTAAATACGAGGATGTTTTTCAAAATTCCTTACTGTTTATTTATGAGTTTTGAGAAACCAAAATGAAGAATCCGAGAAACAGGCCGATGTCAATTCTGCTCCATCAGCATCTGCAGCAACTCTGCCTCTCTCTTATCTTCCCATAATTCTTGAGAAAGACGCAGAGAGTACTCTATAATGCTATAAACACCATCTCTATAGCACACCACAATCACACCACGCTCATTAATGGGTAATGGGTCCCACATACACACACCAACATATATGTTTGTGTGTGCTTACTCATTAATGGGAATGGTGTGATGGTGATGTGATAAGAGGTGGTACTCTATAATGGGATGGAAGAGTACTAGCAAAGATTGAACCTTTATATATAGTTTGGTGGTTGCACTCTTCCTTCTTTGTTGTTCTCCTTCTCCTTGTCGACAATTACTCTTCTAGCTACCCACCAAATCCATTTCCAGTATTCATCTCCCTCTGTTTTATCTCAATCTCCACTCCACTTCAAACTGAATACCTAACTTAGAAAGCTCCATCGCAACCAATCTTCTTTTGGAGTACACACCGATCTCTCCTTCTAAC
>JAOYMZ010002711.1:0-24369 GCA_025802335.1 Pinguicula primuliflora | reverse complement strand
CAACAACGTAAAGGTATATTCGTTGTACTCGTTACTATTAGATTCGTTCTACGTCAATTCATTATTGACCTACAGTTTGGATGACATTTTCAAAAAATTACACGCCATTTTATGGCATAACCAAAAATTTTCGGAAGAGGAAGGTGTTCGCTTGGTTTTGACGTGGAGCCAAGAAACTACGTGGCAGTCACAAAATTTGTCGTTTTGGTGAAATTGTGAGAGATTGTTTTCGTTTGAGGAGCTCTTTTAATATATAAGATATTTTTCAAACAATTTGTTGAATCAATTGAAGAATAATAACTTTTTTTTGCAAGGCAATAACTTTTTGTTCTATTCCTGTTAGATCTTGACCTCACAAAAACTTTTGCAACCACCTATTGCATTTTTCAACACATTCTAAAGCTGTCTATTCTCTTTGAACTCTGAGGTCCATCAAGTCTTGAACTATCTCTACCTTCTCTTCGCAACCGTTCACTGTTTTGGCTCGAGACTAGAGTTTGCTGTAATGGGAATTCTTCCTTCTGGCTTTTCTCCTTACTACTACATCGCTGTTTCCCCAAACTCTTGGTCAGCATCCTTCTCTCCTTTGAAAGTTGCTTACCAAGAGAAAGTGGCAGCAAGCAATGCCCCGACGTCCCTCCTTCCTCTGCTCCTCTCTTCAGTTCTTTGTCTGCACATGCTTTTTCTTCACAATCCTGATCGCCCTTCTTCTTCATTGCAGTTCGTTGCAGGTCCTGTCGACACATTTGAAGCTCAAATCGACATCGAGACAGTTCCAGATGCAGTTCGTTGACATTGATTTCATTAGTAAGAGCCATCTGTCTCCATTCTTCTACCTAGGACAAGAAAAGAACACACTTAGCATATGTGTTGGAGTTCGCCTAGCCCGCCTAAGTACGCCCGAATGTCACCTAACTACCCGCTTGGGCACCGTGTAGGTAGCATTAATCATATGGTTTTAACAGACCAATACAAAACACTTGAAAGGGACAAAGATTGAAGGACTCTTACATCATGTTTAAGGTTTCGAACCTCGTACTCCGATTCACGGGCTTGATTCTCCCAGTAAACACGGGATTCCTTCAATTTTTCCATTTCACCATGAACCTGCACGAGCATTGCCTTCATTTGTGACCATTGCTCTGTCTCCGCCCTCACTTGCTCCACAATCTTATACACAATGGTCTTGCAATGGCCAGAGCATCTGGTCTTGTCAATTGACATTATTGGTTCCTATATAACAGGGGAAATGTTTGTAAGCTTCCACAGAGAACCAGTTGAGAACACAGTTTAATAGTACTTAATTAACCTCCATTTTTGTGGTCTTCAACAATTCCTCCAACTTCTCTGATAACTCCTCAATCTCTTGCCGAGTTTCTGCACCCATTTTCTTACCATTCAAAATTGCTTCCTTCCCCTACAAAAAATTTAGCAGGGAAAATCGAACGGATAAGTGAAGCTCGAAGAAAACAAGAATAAAATGGAAGGGAGGAAGTAAGAAAAAAAAACTAACAGAAACCAGAGTATGAACAGCAGATGTGAGAGTCCTCCTATTTCTCTCCATTCTCAAGAAACTGGACTCACGGCGGCGATGCTGGCAAGTGGGAGGGAGTTTTGGTTCCTTCCTGGCGGCGGGAGGCGGTGGCGGCATGGCGGAGGCTTTTGACTGATGTTACGAATTTTCAGTCAAACTAGGTTCAATAAATTCAAATTCAACGGCACACGAATTTTATAGTGAATTCCCATAAATGACTGAGTAGATGATTTGATGGTCCGTGATGAAGGATCTACTTGAAATTCAAACCATGCACCACAAAGCAAGGGGAAGACAACAATCATTAGGACAGGAAATTACGAGAGTCAAAGTATATATTAAGCATATTAAATTACTTCTGCCAACATAGTTTGTAAGTTAGCATTTTAAAGCTAGTGAAGGTTATGTCGTGATTATCTTGGTGCAGAATAAAGGTTTTGTTGTTTTGTGAACTATCAGTTAGCTAGGACTAATATTCTTTTCACACACAAAAAAAAAATGGTTTGTTTTTAATTTTCATTCCATCTAGTTCCCTGAATAATTTTTCAGTCCCGAGCAATGAATCCCTATTAAAGAATCTTACGTGCCGAATTGTGTTTGTGGTCATTAGATTAAAATTCGACGGTCACGATCAAATGATAATAATTCACGGGTTTAAGTAAACTCCTGTAGCTTGACAAAACACGGAGACGTGTGTGCTCTTGGAGCCAACATCTCCGGCCAAGGTGCATCTACTCACATTCTATGATTGATCATAGTGCTGATTGACAGAGACTTTAGCCTCCTCTGCAATTCTCATTGCAAATCTGGTGGAACGAGGTCATTACATGGAAAATTTGCAAAGTTCTAGCTGTAAAACTGGATTGACCAGCACTGCTAGAAAGCTCACTGCAAAAAAGGCATCCTAAATTTAAGAAATGCAGTAGCATGCAACTAGAAAATGGAGCACACGGGGGAGAAGGAAGAATGAACGAGATCAAAGCAAGTTTAAGAAGATGGTGTAACAAGATTCAAGCAAAGTGGGGGGTAGCATGAGGTAAGTATTCTACTTTGCTGAATTATGATTTGTGAATGTATTAAAATGTTGTTGTTTATTACCCTGTTTTGATTGTATCATGAACTATGAAAGAGATGTATAGGGTGATAGATAGTTGCATATTTACATTTGATTCACCCTGCCATGGACTTGAAAATAAAAATGTCAAATGTACGGCAGGCATGGATCAAAATTGTACCTTTTTTTACTGATGAAATAAAACTAACCTTTCTTAAAAAAAAATCCATTATACCGGCCCGCAAAATATTATCATTTATCGTGACTGTCGGATTGTGATCCAACGGTCACAAACACAATTCGGCAGGTAAGATTTTTAATCGGGACACACTGGTGGGGACTGGAAAATTTCTGTCAGTTCATATAACCATCGGATCTTTGGAATTTGGAGTACTTATCGGGTAGTAAAGAAGTCATTACACGGTAATACTTGGGTATTCCCGTGTTAAATTGCTTAGTAAACGAGTTCTCAGAATTTTAGAAATTAACGATGATGAAATCTTCAGAAACGTGACAAGACGTAAGCTTTTGGTCTCCAAATTATGGACGGTCATCGTGTAAATAATTCCAGAACTAGTAGTCAGATTTATAGATTTACACATGAATTATACATGATAAGATTGTACATAATATCGGTATTCTTTTGAACATGCATGAATTAGATATTTAAGCCAATTTTAAAACTAGTCCGACTAAAGGTCTATTTTGCGCGAGGTGTTAATGATTTTAATTGTGCTTATAAACACCTTTTAAAAAATGAGTGTTTTGCGTAATACAAGCACTAGTGCTTGTTCTTTTTTCAGAATCTCTCTTCTTAAAAATAAACACCTCATGAGATGCTTATTTTCCTTCTTAAAAATAAGATAACATTTTTGTAATAATATCAAAGTATAAATATATTTCATGACCAAATTCATCTTCTTCAAAACATATATATTTTAATTCCTTCTAAAAATTAAAAATATATTCTTACAAGTTTATTCGATTTTAATCCACGCATTCAATTTTTCCATATTTTACATTCCTTCTAAAACAAATTTCACGTAATGATGCAATATTAAAAACAAAAACTGAATTAATGATGTCAAAATTTTAAAAAAAAAATTGCAATACAAAAAAATACTCATGCATGAGAATTTACGGTTAAGATATTAAATAAACATATAAAAGACAATAATATATGGATGTGTATTTACAAGACTATCGTACTCTTCCAAACACATGAATTAAATTTAATTAAATAGATGAAGATTATTTTAGTAATATAATGTTAAGTTAAGCTCAAGATTCAGCAATGTTAGAGCCTCTCTCTCTAGACAATCCCTAGAACAGTAGAAACCTTCCCAAATCGTTGAGTCCACGACCGAGCCGCCCAAACCATAAGGTGTTCACCGTCCCTATTAGGTATTTTAGCGTTCTTTGTGCGTAGGGAGTGTCTGGGTGAGGTAGAAACCGTAATGGCCGAGACTATCCCCAACCCTAACCCAGTCGCTTTCCGTGAGGAAAAATGTCTGGGTAAAATCGTAGCTCTACCAAATCGTCACTTACCAGCCATAGGAACAGAAAGGCATAGTACAGGGGGAGAAGTTGAGAGTTCCAGAGGTGATGTCTACGGCCGTCTGGGTCCACGCAAGGAAGATGTTCACAGTCGCTTGGGTCTGAGAATGGAGCGGAGAATGTAGAATGGCGAGGGAGTATTGAAACAGGTAACTTATTTCTTCACAAATTTCCCCCGATTTTGGAATAAGCAGTCGATGCTACGAATTTTTGAGCTGCAGGGAAATGTATGTGAATTAATAATTCCAGCCAAACTGACAAATTGGGGTGGAAGGTTTGGTTTTGTACGGTTTAACAATGTGGTATGTGCTAAGGATCTTGAAAAGAAACTAAACAACATATGGATTGGCACATACAAATTATGGGTGAATATGGCCAGATTTGAGAAAGGAACTAAGGGTAATGTGAAGAGAAATGAGAAGAATCTATTTGTGTAGAAAAATGAAAAGATTGGGATGAAAAAACAGTAGGTCAAGAGCGGTCTGCGCTCAGAAAGTAGTTATAAGACGATTGCTATTGAAGGTTTGAAGGGAGGAAACAAGGGTGCTGAACAGTCAAATTTGGTGGAAATTATAGGGGTGGGGGAAGGGAAGTGGAGTGATAGGAAATGCACAGACTGATTATGGGAAATTAAAGGAAGAATTAGTCATCAAGACGACTGGTGCTGATATGGAATGGCTGAAGTATACTCAGATGGCTGTATTGAAAGGGATGGAAGGTGCTGATGATTTTCAAAGAGCTCTCAGGCAAGGGGGTTATAGGAAACTAGCAGTGTGCAGCTTGGGTGTTGGCAGGGTATTGATAAAAGACAGGGATGGGAAAGAATTGGAGACTCTGATAAATATGGACAAGGAGTGGGTGGAGGAATGGATATGCAAATGGTTGAATGGACATGAACTACAGAGAGAACCAGATCAACTCAGATGGGTCAAGGTGTTTGGTATTCCACTGAGAGCATGGCAGAGATCCACTTTTGAGGCTATTGGGCAAGAACTTGGAAAGCTAATGAGGGTAGATGGGGTGACATTGAGAAAGGATTACGTCGAGGCAGCACAGTTGTTAATTTATTCCAATATTGGTAAGAATCTAAATGTGTCATGGGTGATCAAGGTGGATGGCAAGGAATACAAAATCTGGGTCAATGAGCTTGTTGAGAGTAGTTTTGAATCTGGACAGGGGAAAGGGGATGTTGTGCTTGACACATATGAAGGCAGTGAGGAAAAACTTTTAGTTGCTGAAAAAAGGAATATTACAGATTCTTAGGAGGAAGAGGAATGGAACGAATCAGACATAGATAGTGAGAAGGAGGAGTGGGGCAAAATGGAACAGTTTGTTAAGGAGAAAAGCTGTGGAGGAAGAGGGAAGCTGTGGAAAACTTGCCGTTATCAGAAGATGAAGTTGATTATGGTGAAGATACTCAGTTAAATGTGACAGAAGATGTGCCAAGAATCACACCTGAGCGAACAGAAAATGTGGTACAAGTGGAAACACAACAAGCGAATCTAGTTAAGGAGGAAGTAAGATGGGCAACAGGGCTGGAGAAATGTATTATCAAGTTAGTACAGAACAATTTGAGGCAGACACAAAATCAGACAGAAATGATGATGGAGAAGAGTAAGGTTGTGAATATCTGTAAAAAGCAGGATAATGTAGAAAGGGCAGAGGGTGAGGTGGAATGCTGTGAGCTGAATAGTGTTGAGAACGAGGTGCAAGACTGGGTGTTGAGAGACATGGAATAGGAGAAGAGGAACAGGAAAGAGAGGGGTCGCAACAAATCTAAAGGGAGAAAGAAAATAGTACAGATGGCTAAGAATGATGGAATAAGGAGGGATCTTGTGGGTGAGGAAAAAAGATCTAAGAAAAATGAGAAACAGAGAATTCAACAGGAGGCTCAGACGAGGAAGCACATGAGAAATATTTATCCAATTCATTAAATGATAGTAATATAGTGGCTAGTAACAACAGGCACATGAGAAATGAGGCTGAAGAAATTTTTAGTATGGGCAAAATCATTGGGGTACGCATGGAAAATGTTGGAGAGGACGTACTGGATCAGTTACAAAAAATGGAGACCAGAGACATTCTGAAAAGTCTGGGGCAGGAAGGTAAGAAGGGAGAGGAGAACAAAGAAGTGTCTACTCAATGAGGATACTAACTATGAATGTAAGGGGTTTGGGGTGTAATCAGAAAAGAAAAGAGCTTCGAAATTTGATGAGAGAAAAAGGAGTAGAGTTTGTAGGAATGCAGGAAACTAAAAGAAAAATCATTAACAGAGAATTCGTTCAATCTTTGTGGAGGGATGAAGAATTTGAATGGATATACAAGGGTTCTGAGGATTTAGGTGGTGCAAGATTTCAAGAAAATGGAGGAGGTAGGTTCAGGAATGTCTAAAATCATCATCATCAGCCATTCGGGCTAATGGAAGTCCTTCAAATGAGTTCAAGCCAGAAAGAGGTTTGAGACAAGGTGATCCATTATCACCTTTTCTCTTCCTCATAGTTGCAGAAGGAATGAGTTTTATGTTGAACAAGGCAATAGAGGGTAGTCTGATTGATCCAGTTGAAGAGGGTAGGCAAAAGGTTAAACTCTCGCACCTGCAGTTTGCTGATGATGTGATCTTGTTTGGCAAAGCCTTGTGGCAGAATATAAGGAGATTTAAAATTGTGTTCAGATGGTTTGAACCTGTTTCTGGCCTAAAGATTAACTTCCAAAAAAGCAGTTTGATAGGTGTGAATGTGGACAACAGTGTGATTGATGAAATGGCAGATTACATGAATTGTAAAGAAGGGCATATTATGTTTACCTATTTGGGACTATCTGTGGGAAGCAAAGAACAGAGTGAAACTACTTGGAAACCACTGATTGACAAGTTTAAAAAGGTGTGTGATAGTTGGGTGAACAGAAATCTATCGGTTGCAGGAAGGGTTGTGCTCATTAACTCTGTACTGTCCTCCATACCCCTGCACTATTTCTCAATGTTTGTAGCACCTAGACATATCCTTGATAAACTCGAATCCATCCGCTGGACCTTTTTCTGGGGAGGGAAAGATGAAAAAAAGAGTGCATTGAGTAGCATGGGGCAGAATATGCCAACCAATAGAAAGAGTCTAGGAATTAGGAAGTTGAAGAAATTAACATCTCTTTTTGGCAAATGGCCGGGATGCTTATTAGAAGATAAGGATGAGTTATGGAGGAGAGTAGTTAAATCTAAGTATATGGTGAATTCGGCGATGGTTGGGAGTTGTAGGAGCTTAGATTGGGTAGAAAATCAACAAGAAGTGGTTAGAAGGAGGCAGTCTAAAGAAACAAGATGGTGGCAAAATATTAAAAAAATAGCATCGGAGGAGTGGTTTGGAGAGATAATGAGGTTGAGACTAGGGAATGGGGAGAATTTTTATTTTTGGGAGGACATTTGGTTAAGAGATACTGCCTTGCAACAAAGTTTTCATAGACTTAAACTTTTAGATACAACTAGGGGGAAGAGTGTTGTAGATCATGGTAGATGGAGAGATAATGGGTGGGAGTGACAATGGAGTTGGCGAAGGGGGTTATATGAGTGGGAAAGGGAGGAACTGGAAGAGTTGAAAAATATGCTAACCTTTGTATCAATGCAGGAAAACATGTAGGATACTTGGAGGTGTATTGAAACAGACTCAGGGTGATATGAATCAAGAAAAGCTCATTCACTAATACATGCCCTCAAAACCCCAATGCAGGATGAAGACGAAGTGAGTAAGCTGAAGGAGGTTTGGTGCAAATGGATCCCCAAAAAAATTTCCATGCATTGCTGGAGATTGTTGCAAAATAGACTGCCAACTAGAGTCAACCTACAGAGAAGGAATATCATCCATGAAATGCAAGCGGTTGATTGTGTTCTATGTGGCCAAGATCCTGAAACTGAAGATCATATTGTAAAAATGTGTATCTTTAGTAGAGGAGTGTGGTCCCAGATGTGGGCCTGGTTGTAGGTTAATTTCATAGATCCGCCTGATCTTCCTGCTTATATATCTTTCAAACCTGCAGGCGTACACAAGGAGATGTGGAAGATTTTCTGGTTGGCCACATAGTGGATGGTGTGGAGATGTAGAAATGATAAACATTCTAACAATAACATTCAACAGGTTATTGAATCAGTTAACAGAATTCAGGTATGCACGTGGGAATGGATGAAGGCTAAGAATGAGAAATTTTTGTGCGGCATAGGGAGTTGGATATTGAATCCGTTGGCGTGTCTTGGCGGTAGCTCTATCTAGAAGTGTAATGCCGGACAGGAACTCAAAGTATGTCTGCTGATATGTTTACAAGTTTTAATCTGGAGCAGGTCTCTGTTCTGCTTATGTGCGATACAGGGCAGAAATGGGGAGAGGTTATGAGTACAGAAATCAAGTTTTGTGCAAGAGCTACTGGCTTCCAACTAGCAAGTTATTCTCTCTAGTTATACTGGTAATATTGCTGGGAACTGAACCTCTTTTTCTATCTGCTGCATGAGTGACATTGTTGGTTTTTACAAATTGAAGGATGGTAAAGTAGAGTAGCGTATATAAATTCAGTTTTGTGCAAGAGCTGTTAGCCTCCTACTAGCAGGTTGTTCTGTGCTCTTGTTATACTGTGCTAGGAACTGGACCTCTTTTTCTACCTACTGCATGAGTGACATTGCTGGTTTTTATAAATTGATGGCTGGTAAAGTAGAGCAACTTGGAACATGAAGGGATACCTGCTGCAGGAATTCTGTTGAGCCACACAGGTCGGATAGGAAAGTCTTGAGCCTAGGCCCAATCTTATGTAAATAAGTACAAAAAACCTTATTTTGTTTAATACAATTTTCATTTACCCCCAAGAAATGTTAAGTTTGTTATATATAATTAACACATAATTATTTTTAAGTACTTGTGCAAAACACCATTTTTAAAAATAAGAAGAAGTAGTAATACTTTTGCGCAAAACATACCATAATAAAAAAAAGTTAAGGTGAAGTATATATGGCCAGCACCAAATACATCAACTTGTACACTCACTTGTAATCTCCTGGTACTTTCCAATATCAGTCTTGAGAGCCTTTGGACTCTCTGAAGGTTTTATAGATATGATATGGAGAGTCATTTCAAAATGTTCTTTTTCCATACTAACCAATGACCAAGTTCATGGTTTTTTCAAATCTTGTAGAGGTCTTCGACAAGGAGATCCTCTATCCCCTCTGCTTTTCATTATCGCATCTGAGGTACTAAGCAGAAATCTAAATAAACTCATGGAAATGAAGCCTTTGTGCGCTTTCAAAGTTTCACACGGTTGTCTAAATATCTCTCATCTTGCATATGCGGATGATGTTATTATTTTCACCAGAGGCACTAAGAAAGCACTCCAAGCTTGTCTAAACCTCCTGAAAAAATATGAACAACGTTCCGGACAATTAATTAATATTTCTAAAAGCACGTTCATGATCTCTAAAAGGGCAACTAGAGAGAAAAGGAATTCAATAACACGTTGGATTGGTTTGGAACACTCTCCTTTCCCGATTACCTACCTAGGCACTCCCCTATATCAGGGCAGGAAACATCACATTTATTCACCCTATTACTATTAAAAATCCAACACAAAATTGCAGGATGGAGCACAAAACTTCTCAGCCAAGGGGGGCGTTTAGTCTTACTTAAGTTTGTACTATACAACATCCTCATCCGCCTTTTCTCTACGCTACTCCCTCCCAAATCTATAATGATGAAGATAGAAAAACTTTTCTCAATTTCTTCTGGGGCCCGCAAGAAGGAAAACAACTCCTTTACTGGAAATCTTGGAAGGCCATCTGCCTTCCACAAAAGGAAGGCGGCATTGGCCTTCGCAAGATTCAAGAAATCTGCATCTTAGCAGGTATGAAACTATGGTGGAGATTTTACCAAAAAGATTTCCTCCGATCTCTCTTTATGCAAATACTGTAGAAATTTCCCGTCAATAGCTCCCTCAAAACCACAACATTCACACGGGTGGAAACGCCTAGTGGAGTGTAGAGCTATAATACTCAAACACACTAGATGGTTCTTAGGGGAAGGTCAGGTCAGTTTTTGGTCTGATAGACGGATGAATGGGGAGGCTCTAGTGTTTAGACACATAGTCACCCTTCCATCACTATTAACCCAACACGTACAATATGATAGAACTTGGCACATTAATAGCCTGCATGATATCATTTCTACTGACATTATACATGAGATACTGCAGGTTCCCCTAAGTACAGGTAAAGATACCCAATGCTGGGAACCAACTCCCACAAGTTGTTTCTCCAATGAATCGGCATGGGAACTCATTAGAGCCAGAGGAATGCAAAGTACACTATTCTCATGCATTTGGCACGCTTATCTTCAAACTAAGATTAGCTTATTTCCATGGAAGTTAATTCATTGCATACTGCCAGTAGACAATAAAATTCAGGAGAAAGGTATTTCCCTGGATTGTAAGTGTTTGTGCTACAGAGTAAATCCAGCAATTGAAAGTATGGAACATATATTTGTGCATAGTGAAACAGCTAAAGAACTTTGGGCCTATTTTGAAAATCAGTGCGAAATTCCTTCAATAGGAATTAATCACATGCAAGTGCTGGAAAAGTGGTTCAACCACTCAAGTAAAAGTAAAAATTTCTCCTACATATGTCTGATTACATTTTCTGTTATGAGTTGGCAGATTTGGAAAGATAGATTCTCTGCAAAATTTGAGGACCGCTCAATCTCCTCCTATGATGTTCAGCAAGCAGCAATAACACAAATCGGGGAAGTTCTCTTAAACTCAAACATAGTAGAATCCTTTAATCAGGCAGAACAAAGGTGCATAAGTAGACTGCACCTCACTTTTCCAATGCAGGTACATAAGCCCCTTGACTCAGTAAGGTGGAAACTCCCAGCTTATGGCTATGTCAAGATAAATAGCCATGGAATAACTTTTGTTGCAGGAAATTTATTCGGGGGGGGGGGGTGATAACTCGAGATTCTAGTGGCAACTTCATACATGCCACTGCCTTCAGGGTGGCTGATTCAAAGCTGAATGTAGAAACCCAATCCCTCTACCGAGAAATTCAATTCCTTATTTGTGAAGGTTACTCTTTTTTCGAACTGAAATCCTGCAATTCACTCCTTCTTGCAGGTATCAACATAATCTCACAAGGACCATGGGAGGTGAGAGCTACATTGACTGTACTTCAAGACCTCCTATGCCAAGGTGGTGGATGTCTATGGCGCACAATCCCTTGCTCCTTGCGAACGAACAAAGCAGCACAAATCCTTGCAAAATGGAGCTCCACAGATGGAACTTTCTCTTTTGGCTCAAATGCAATGCTGCCAGGCGTACTCCAGCTCCAACTCAACACAGATACCAGAAAGGCTGACATCCAGAACCAGTGAACTTGGAGAACATAAATAACAAGCCTTCATACAGAGGGACACAACCCAACGAATGGATTTTCCGCACAAACTCTACATGGCTACTTGTTACCAAAACAGAATAGACTTCACACTTGCACCTCGACAGGTACATTTCTCTTTGCATACTATAGTCTTGCTTTGCAGGTGATGAACAAACAGGTTCCTCCACAAAGATATCTCACCAATAATTTACAAACTGTAGTATTTCTTTCAATAATCTGTGGGTTTGTATTAGCTGAACTCAAATTTGTATTCAAGTTTTCACAAACTCTAGGCTAGCGATGTATGAACATTATGGCTCATTAGTAGCCATTTTATCTTTAACGCGTAACTCGGTCAAAAATCTACAGACAGATTTTATTAAAAAAAAAAAAGTTCGCTCACTGCCGTAATTGATCATATTGAATGAAAGTCTATACACAGGAGACTATGGAATGTAGACAACTTCATCAGCGTTAATTTTGTTGCATTTTTTCCTTGTGTTTATCAATTTTTATTTCGGTCGCAACTCCACCAGAGTGTGAGGCATCTGTTGTGCTTTGGATAAGCGGTGTGGTCAATTCTCATAATATATTAGATATGCTGCAGTAGCTAGAATTACCCCCAAAAAAATATTTGCACCAAGTGATATGGAAACTGTCTTCAATTTTTCCGACTAGGGTTTATCCCTAAAAGCTACTATTATGTACTTTGTTGACAATCTGGAAAAAAAGTTTAATTTTGAAGAAAAAAACAGAGAAATTGTACTTTTGTACTTATCGAACTCCCAAGTCCATAAGTCAACAGGTCAACATGTGTAATCTCCGAAGATATAGAGATTGTAATAATCTCTATCAACTAATTAACAGAATCCATCTAAAACAAATCCCTATATATCTCTAAATTCAAAATTTAATAATTTTATAATTACCAGATCAACATCCCCATAGTTTGATGTCAATCATAACTAGTCGCGGAATACCAATCACATTAGGATTTTAATTTCACTCCAAATCACACAAAAATAAAATAAAACCCCCAAAGACTCCTCAGTCTCTCCAACAATCTCCACTCCCAAAAGGCCTCGTGTTCACCTCGAACACCAATGGCGATTCAAACGCAACAAGAAACCGTTGCTATAAACAACAACTCGCGGACTTCATTCAAGCGGAAGACCCAAAAGTCTAGAAAGTCCCTCCAGCCGCCGTCGCCACCAGATGATGATGCTGGTGGTGCTATCATTCTCCGGTCACCGGAAAACCACGTGAGGAAGGTGTATCGATGTGCGGATAGTATTAGGAACTACGAGCCGGGGTTCCGTTTTGTTCCGAAAGATGAGGAACTGATTGATTACTTGGTAAAGAAATTAGGGAAGGAGGAGATCAAGATTGAAATACATGACGTGAATCTGTATAAGTACAATCCGGAGGTTCTAGCAGGTTTTGTTGAAGATTCTTTTTTTTTTGGCTCTCGTCATATGAAGTGAGTTTAGGGTTTTTACTTGCACGTTTCTTCAACATGCTTTGGGTTTCATGTTAGTCAATTATTATTTTTAAGCATACAGGTTAAAATGAGGTTTTATCTTGTATATTTAATTAAGTACAAAATAAGTGATATTTGTTATTTGGATTTCTTCATATTTTTTAATAGATTCTGTTCATATGACTCGCGTTTTAGGGTTTAACAGATTTTGTTCACATGACTTGGTTTTAGGGTCTAATAGATTCTGTTCGTATGACTTGCGTTTAGGGTTTAGTGGAGTCTGTTCATATGATTTGCGTTCTAGTGCATAACCCTAAATTATTCATACTTCTCTACGTAACAGAGAATCATACGCATCTGGGAGAGTTTGAGTGGTACTTTTTCACTTCAAGGGATCGGAAGTACAGAAACGGTTCCCGTCCAAGTCGATCCGCCGGAACTGGTTACTGGAAGGCAACCGGAGCAGATAAGAAGATCACACTTGATACCGATACACCTAATGAAAGGATCATTGGGTATAGAAAGGCATTAGTATTTTATCAAGGAAGTCCTCCAAGTGGAGAGAAGACAAACTGGATAATGCATGAGTTCAGACTCGAGGGTCCTCCTAGGGTTAGAGAGAATCTCGAAGACATGAAGGTAATCCTTTTTTTCTAATTCATTGCAAATGTTTCTTATGATTATTGAAATATTTGATTTAACACGTAAATATCAAACAACTAAATTCTTGCTACAATCTATCACTCCTAATAACAGTAGCCCATAAGTGAGACACCTCTACATACGAGCTTGGAGCCCGTAGTAGAGCCAAGTCTATTTTTTAAAACCAAAGCAAACATACCCAATAAAATTTCGTCCTTAGGGTTAAGATTTACAGGTAATCTCGAAGACATGAAGGTAATCCTTTTTTTCTATTTTCTAAACATCTTCTAAATTTGCATTTTTGCAGCTCGATGATTTTGTTCTGTGCAAGATCTACGAAAAGCCGGAAAAGAAAGCCACGAGCGATCAAACCTCCGATCAGGACGTTTCCCCGGAGGAGCCAGACAACCACACTCCAACTTCAACACTGGAAATCTGCAACGACGAGCAACTCTCTCAAGTTGCCGTCAACATTGAACAGAAAGTAGAAGATATCAGCTATGAGAGCATTCTGCAGTTGGTCACCGAGCATCCACCGGAGAATCTATCAACTTTGTTGAACACACCGAGTGTATCAACTGTGACCAACACACAATATAATCCTCCTCCTCCTCAACCTCAATATAATCCTCATCCTCATATATATCCTCATCTTTATTCTCAACCTCAATATAATCCTCATCAGCCACGTTATGTGTCTTATACTGCAGGATGTCCTTTGATGCTCGAGGAATGGCTGGAGATGAAGAGGCCATTTTTTGATCCATATCATAAGTAGGAACTAGTTTATATGATTGTAGGGATCCTATCAGTTTTAGTATTGTTTTTTGGTTAGGTGATCTTTGAGTCATTTTGGTTTCTGGTTATTGAATTTTCCATAGGCAACTACCAAAATAGAGTCATTTTTTTTTCCTATGCAATTGGATATAAGTCCTTTGACTGACTAATTCCAATAGTGTTCTCACCCGCAGAAGTAGGAAATAAATTGAGGGTGGGCTAAATTTTTTTTAAAACTAAAGTGGGTATTTTTAAAAAAAATTGGGCTACCCTTGAGCTAGGCAAAAATTGACCCGGGCTGGAGCCCGAGCCCGCCTAAGGGTAGGTCCGCCATTGGTTCTCATGCGGCGACCCCCACCAATGAACCGGGCGATCTGCGGGCCGTAGCCCGAGGTCGTGGCCCAAACGAATTGTTGGACCCAGTGAGATTCGAACCTGAATCTCCGGTTGTGAGATTGAGGTCCCAAACGTCTAATATGCACATATAGGGGAAATTTCTTCCTCAAACTTTGGTATACATTTTCGACAATGATACATGTCTTCCTCACCCAACCCCCGGATAGGGACCAATTTGTAATTATTTTTATTATTCATCTCTTTTATTAATTTATTTGATTTATTCATCTTCTACGTCTATATCTCATTTTTCTTCTCTCTGCGTCTAAATTCATCTTATTTGCTCCCGAGGCAAAACTCATCTTCCACCAAAATTCATCTTCTTCGTCTATATCCCATTTCTTTCCTTGCCCCACACTATCCCATTTCCTTTCCTTCCCTTCCCCTGCGACTATATCCCATTTCTAACAAAATTCATTTGTTTGAAAGTCTTGCAACGCGTAGAAGCAATTCAATGCCTCTTTCCTTGCCCCACACTATCACCGTAGAATTGAAAAGAAAAGAATTTTATGGGGGTTTCACCTACAAAAGCAAATGAAGATTTCTCCAATTATTGCAGATTATAACTGAATTTGAGAGATTTTATTCTGCAACACCCTACTACTACTCACTGTCCATAAATGAAGAAACAGGATTAGTTGAATCAAACTCAGTTGTAGTTTGTGGGCTCTGTTTTAGATGTTGGTTATGGCGGAATGAAAGAGAAGGCCAGAGGACGACGAGTTCTGAAAGCCTCGGCAAGAAGGAGTTGAGATATAGACGCATAGGGAAGATGAGTTTTGCCCTAGTCTGGAGTAAATAAGATGAATTTAGACACAGAGAGAAGAAGAAATGGGATATAGACGTAGAAGATGAATAAATCAAACAAATTAATAAAAGAGATAAATAATAAAAATAATTACAAATTGGTCCCTATCCAGCAAATGGGGCTGGGTGTGGGGACACGTATCATTGTTGATACATTTTACTCTCCATTCGGGAATTGTTGTGCGGATAAGAAAACGGAGTGGCAGCATTTACTAGTTGAGGGTTTGGAGGCTAAAGGGTTTGGAGATGAAGAAACTCTAGCGAATCCCCAAACTGAAACCCGATATGAGCCATTCCAAGAGCCTTTGGGCTTATCAATTGGGCTGCATCCTAGCGACAATCACAGCGACGGGCAAGTCCAGGACAGCTCAGATTGCGGGCTTCGGGTCTCCTCAAGTGGGCCTCATACAGAAATAGGCCTAGACACTGATTCAGGGCTTGGGGCCTCTTCCACTGGACTTCAAGAAGAGTATGTCTTTACAACGGAAGGAGGGAAACCCAGTATCCCCGAAGACCGAAAAAGAGGCCCTACGGACAGAACCAACACAAGACACCCGGTGAAACACTCCCTTTTTGTGTCCCTTGACCTAAACGAGACATATCAAGTCTACAAGTTCCGGAAAAGTAAAGAAAAAGAAGCCCGCATGGCAAGAGCGGATAAACTAAAAACCCAAAGAGCTCAAGTGCAGCTACGCCAACTTCAGGAGGCTGAGAAGAAAAGACTAGAGCTTTTTGACAAAGAGCACTCAACCATAATAGCTGACCTTCGAACGCCCATACAGATGAAACGGTATGAGCAAGCCCGGGCAGAAGTACTACAATCGACTCTGCCTTATCTCGAAGAATTAGAACGTAACTTAGACGAATGGGAGTGAAGCCCATAGACGTGGTGGTATGGGGCATGACCCGCGAAATACGCTGTAAAATGTAATTTTTTCGAGAAATACAAAAACAAAAAAAATTTACCTACCAAAAAAAAAACTCCATCAAGTCTTCAGCTACATACAAATAATTTTCTCTTTCTTTCTTTTAACACTAAACTGAATCAGTGTGACTGATACTCTTCATAAAACTACATCACAGTTTATCCACATTCATTGATCTTCAAGAATCCAAGAGCTTTTATTATCCAGACTCCTATGTGCCGATTAAATGACTACCGTCTAGACTTGTAATCTTGACCATTGGATTTGCATCAATTATTGTGACGCAATTTAATCAACGGTTCAGATTATCAGTCTTATTTAGTCTGCACGCAGGAGCCTGGATACGAAGATTTTCCCACTTTCAGAAGCTCACTAAGAAGAAGTTTCTTATATATCAGAAGCAAGCAGTTCACCTACCCGCGCTGGCCAACTGTAGAGAGCTATCATGTTGTGAAAATAGGACCGATAGAGCCAAACTACAGCTAATAATTTGTAGGAAATTATACTGAAGATAAATAGGACACACAGATTTACGTGGAAAACCCCTAAACAAATCAGGCGAAAAACCACGGGCAGGGATAGAAGAATTCCACTATGAAAAAATATAGGAGTTACAATTTCTTTAGACCACTAGGAGATACCACATGTAATCTCTCTAGAGAATAAAGGATAAACACTCAAACTCTCTATTTTTCTCTCTAATATTTCTCTTTATAATGAGACTCGAAGATTTCGGGATGATGAAACAAATGAATGAGGACATCCTTATACAGGGGAGAAAACGCGTGAAAATAGTAGTGTGAATCATTATTTAAATTTCACGAGTTTTCTTTCTTCACCGTCCACCATTTAAAACTTTTCAACTCCTTTAATGCTCACATGGGCATGTTTTTCTTCTTGCACATTTCCTTGGTGCAATAAATGTTAGCTTCAAGCTAAGGCTATTGAATCTCTCCCTGGAATCCCTGGAAACCCCAAGGGGTTGGCTTAGTGGTGGAAGCCTAGAATTTAAGTCTCCAAAGTGGAATGAGGTCTCAGGTTCAATCCCCACTAGGTGCAAACAATTCTTTGGGGCCACGACCGCGGGTCAAAGGCCCGAGTCTTACCCGATCCATGTGGAGTGGTCGCTTTGCATGGATCCTATAGATTAGTCAGGCCAAAAATGGTTCCGGATACCATGGTTATAAAAAAAAAAGAATCTCTCCCTGGAGTATTGTCTCGATGCCTTTCTCCAGTCCATACCAGCCTTCATCATAGCAGTGAATTCTTCGTAACTTATCCGCCCGTCCTGCACATTTGAGAAAATGTCAAAGATTTTCATAATCCCAGTAGGGAAATGGGAACAAAGTTTTGATCTTTTGGTGGTTTAGTGGCTGTGACCTTATCTGTATCTACATCGTGCATGATAGGACTGATGACCTCATCGTTATTCGCATCATCTTCTCCGCTCAAAGTTTCCCGTAGTTCTTCAATCTCTATGTATCCACTTTCGTTGCGATCAAAGAAAGAGAATGCTTTGTGCAGGCGCTCGTCGTTCGCCATTTTTTTGGATGCACGAAAACAGCCACAAACTCGATGTAGTTCAAGGTTCCATCGCCATCAATATCAACCTGGGACATGCAAAACGTAGAGAGTCAGTGGCCCTATTTAAGTTAGCTCACACGGCGAGGGTCTGTTTTCTAACAGTTCCCTTTGTCTAAAATGAACTTTTTAGTAGTAGTAATGCTCACGGCTTCCATTAGAATCTGAACATCTGCATCAGGTATTTGATGGCCAAGCTTGCGTAGACCAACTTTGAATTCTTCGAAGGTGACTTTACCCTTCCTCCCCATGTCCATTTTATCAAAGTCTTCCTTAATTCTGGCAACTTCTTCGACATATAAATAATCAGCCACAACCTGTTAGTGAACCAAACCAAATGTATGTTTAAAAGAACAGCATTTGGGGGTTGTACTATTAGGAGAGCATGGGTGTAGTGCAGATGTACCCATAAAGCCCTTTTCTTGAGCTTATTCATCACAGAGAATTGCTTGAGCCTCGCTTTCACACTCTCTCCAAGTGAGACATTTTGGTGCTTTCTTTGCATTTTGTAACCAAGGATGCTCAGCATTCATCGAATACGTAGAGTTCATCTACTGGAATGGAACATTAAGCTTCTGTCTTGAAATCCCAACTCCAAGAAAAATGAGAAAACAAGACAGGAATAGATTTGAATCTAGTATAAGCTAACAGTACCAAGAACTTGCTAAGCTGTAAAGCGTCGTCTGGGATCTGGGTCAAGCATTTTCTTAACAAGATCCTTGGCATTTACAGAAACTTTTGGCCAACGATCTCGCTTAAAATCGATCACGGATCGAATAATAGCTTGGTCCACCCCTTGTTCAGTTTCTACACAGTAAACACAGGCAAAATTTGAAAATATCAACCACAAGAACCTGATAAAGATATCAGATATGTGACTTATAAGCGAATATTCAGTTTAGATCCTTGGTGTGTATCTTTTATTCTTTTATAAGACAAACTTACAGCTATTCACAGATAAGATCCATTATCTTATTAAATTGATATTGTTACCTGCCCAGAAGGGAGGAACACCACAGAGAAGAATATAAAGAATGACTCCAGCACTCCAGACATCAACTTCCGGACCGTAGTTGCGTTTTAGAACCTCTGGAGCCATGTAGTAAGGGCTACCAACAATCTCGTTGAACCTTTCCCCTACACAAAATAAAACACATATATATATGTTTAAGGATTCCACATCAACTAGTTAAAGTAGGCAAGGCACAGTCCTGCTTTTAAAGAACATTCAGGGGTATATTATATACCAGATTTGAAGAAGACAGACAGCCCAAAGTCAATTGCTTTTAGCGGAGATGTTTCTTTATTATTTGCAAGAAGAAAATTTTAGGGTTTAAGATCCCGATGCATCATTCCATGCTGGTGACATGTCTGTAGTACAAAAGAGAAACAGAGAAAGAGTCTTATGTTACAAGCATAAATCAAGAAGAAACAGCAACGAAACTTAGAGCAGAATCAGTAGGATTAGAAGCTAAAGATCAATAATGCACATAATCATAATCCAAAATCCCATTAATTTCGAATTCACGCTTAATGGACCTTCAGCGGGTGAGCACTCATTTTAAAAATCAATCATTATACAGCATAAGCGAACAAGCAAGAAAACAAATGGGATAGCTGAGAAAACATTCCACACTTGGAACTTCAATATTGACTGATGCATAAAAAACTCTGTTCGAGAAGGCATCGCCTAGGCGCTGAATGATCGCTCTTTGCTCTGCCTGAATGCCGTCTAAGCACGTTTAGTTCTGCTGAGTACTTTCTCGAACACGGATAAAAACAATATGTCCTTGCTGCTTTACCTGAACAACTTCCATAACTGTCCTCATAACAACAACTGCAGCTCTCTCCGTATAATGCCCCCTCGCCACGATCCGATCGAATAATTCTCCACCTTCGCATAATTCCATCACAATATGTACAGCAGAATCATCTTCGTAAGTACCCTTTAAACTCACAATATTTGGGTGCTTCGGCATGTGTTTCATGATTTCAACCTCCCTTCTAACATCCTCAACATCCACTGCCGTTCTCAGCTTCTTCTTTGATATCGACTTGCAGGCAAATTTCTCTCCTGACTCCACATTAGTGCAGAAGTAAGTAATCCCAAATTCACCTCTTCCTAGCTCACGCCCAAGTTCATATCTCTCATTAATGTTGTGACCTGTTGGGTCTTTCAACACAACAAGCTTGTTTGTGCCTCCATCTCCCTGATCTACACCACATGTCGAGAAAGTAGCTCAACTCCCCAAAATCACGAAGCTTAAATTGAGACTCCAGATAGCGTACTAGATCATCGATCGCACCCCAGTGAGTGCCAAAGACTAAAATGACATCAACATATACTAGGACATAAAGATGCACATCCGACCGATGGAAAGTGAACAGCAAGGTATCCAGCTGAGATACTTTGAAGCCATATGAGAGAAGACTGGTGGAGAGCTTGACATACCAAGCACGAGCAGCCTGCCGAAGACCATAGAGGGCTTTATGTAGCCGACATACATGATCTGGATAAGTAGGTGAGACAAAGCCTGGGGATTGCTCCATATAAACCTCCTCCAGAAGAACACCATTCAAGAAGGCATTGGAGACATCCAGCTGACGAATGGACCAGCGAAACTGTACTGACAGACAGAGAAGGATGCGAATGGTGGAGGGTTTAATAACTGGACTGAAGGTCTCCTCATAATCAAGCCCATAAGTCTGCTCAAAATCGCGAGCAACTAATCGAGCCTTGAAATAGTCAATGGATCCATCGGACTTAGTTTTGACTTTGTAGACCCACTTGCTTCGAATAATATTATGATATGCCGGTCGGGGACAAAGAGACCACGTGCAATTAGCCATCAACGCATCATATTCTTCTTTCATGGCAGCACACCATTCTGGATATGACTGAGCCTATAGGTAGGTGGAGGGCTCTCGAGGTATCTGCACAGTGGTCAGAGCACATACAGGATATTTGGATGCAAAATACATATGAAAATCAGAGAATTACTTGGGTTTGAGAGATCCGATTTGACTACGCGTGACAGGGCGTGAAGAGTTATGAGGAACGATCTGACTCGATTGTGAGGAAGGAGAAGAAGTCTCCATACGTGAGGTACCACACGGTGAGTCAGGAGTAACTGATAGCCCTGGGTGGAGACTAGTGCCGGAGGCATCAGGTGGGTTAAGGCCCGGGGACATACCACCTGACGTCTCAGGAGTAGGCTCCAGCAGCGGAACGAGTCAAACCGAGAGCCGTGGGGCACATCAGGGACAGAGAGTGACTGTGTAACATCCGACAGTTGCAATGCAGCAATAGGTGGGTCAAGGCCTGATGGCATACCACCGTGAGCAACCTGAACTCCTGATGGTGTAGAGACTGAAGCAGAACCAGATAAGTCCGAGACATGTACATGTGTAGGCAAAATATGAATACTTGGAGAAGGCTGCACAATAGATGAAAACGCGCTAGAGGGGCTGATGCCTGGGGCATTATCAGGTAGTCCCGGAAAATTTCCCTCATCAAAAATGACATTGCGGGATATGTAAACACGTTTGGTGAGGGGTTCATAGCACTTGTACCCTTTATGCTTAGTGTTGTATCCTAAGAATATACATTTTTTGCTACGATACATATATTTTGTATTGTTATAGGGACGGAGAAAAGGATAACAAGCACTTCCAAACACTCTAAACAGGGAATAATTAGGGGTGGTCCCATGGAGCAGTGAGTAGGGACTGGCATAATCAAGCAAAGGTGTAGGCAGTCTATTGATAATGTAGTTGGCGGTAAAAATAGTATCTGGCAAAAAACTGCGAGGTAATCGAGCTCTAGACAGTAGGCATAGACTCATATCTGCTAAATGTTGATGCTTACGCTCGGCGACCCCATTTTGTTATGGGGTGTGTGGACAAGATATTCTGTGCATTATGCCATGTTTTGTCAAAAACGACCTAAAATCATTTGAGACATACTCACCCCACCATCACTCTGAAATTGTTTAATTTTTCGAGAAAATTGATTTTTCACAAGTGCTTTAAAATCAACAATGCTTTGAAAAACATCAAATTTGCGGGCAATGGGATATAGCCATGAAAAATGCGAAAAATCATCAATAAAAATGACATAATAACGTAAGCCAGTGTTAGACAAAATAGATGCAGTCCACACATCAGAATGAATTAAGTCCAATGGGAAACTGGAAAACCGTGCAGAAGATGAAAACGGTAACTGTTTACTCTTACCAAACTGACACGCTTCACAGAAATCTAAACAACTAGAGCCTGACACTGGCAATTTATTACATTGAACTAGACGACTGACTATGGGGGCAGCAGAATGACCTAATCGCTCATGCTAGTTATTAAAGGAAGTCTTTACGCCAACCATACCCATCAACGCACATTTAAGATTTGAGGAACTGGACAGGTTCACTGGATATAGCCCATTGACACTAGGCCCTTGCAGGAGCGTCTTCCCCGTTCTGTTGTCCTTCACCTGATAGACATATTTAGTCAGAACAAAGAAACAATCATTATCCCGACAAAAGTTGTAAACCGAAAGCAGTTTAACAAATGCATTAGGACAGTGAAAGACATTCGAAAGGGTAAGAGATTTAGTAGGAGTTTGGTAAGTCAAAGATTCAGTGTGCTGAATCTTGAGAGACTCTCCATTACCTACAGCGACCTCATTCACACCTGAATAGTATTCCTGCAAGGAAAGAGTGATTAAATCATTAGTGATATGATTTTTTGCCCCCGAGTCGTCAAACCACAACCCATTGTCAAAAGCTGCGTTGGACTGGGCTGCCACAGGTGGATGTTGACCCTAAAAGGTGTAGTCCATACTATTGGAGCAGTCAAGGGCAGTGTGATTGGATCCACTACAGATTTGACAGGCATACGGGTCGACAGTGTTGGACTCAATATTGGGCTGCTGATGATTCGGAGCTCCAATTGTATGAACTGGATTTGGATTGCCAGCTGTTGAGCGGATTGGGCTGGAACTTCCACCACTTGAATTAATTGGCCCAGCAGACAGATGAGGCCCAGATCGAGCTCCTGTATATTGCAATTTTGGACCAAACATTTCATTGCTTCTTCTCCAATCATTCGCTCCGTCGCTGCTTCCTGAAAATCATCGAAAACTGGAGGAATTTCCGGAGTATCGGCCACCAAGAGAATTAAATCTACCTCTTCCTAAGCTTTTGTTCCCAAATCGCCCGCCACCAAATCGATTTCGTCCACCGTGGAAAGAGCCCCGATATGAGGAAGCTAGGAATCTTGGATCTCCGGACTCAAGAGTATCCTTCGACGACCACAATGCCACGGCATCTTGGTCCGATGGTGTAGGAGCTTTGATTATCGATTCGTATGTAAGTAATTCACCTTCGAAATCTTCTAATGTGAAACTGGCCAGACGGCGTGCGAATGAGATATGAGGCACAAACATTTGAAATGCGGGCGACAATCCTCCGGTGATGTAGTCTATCAGCTCGTCATCAGTAACAGTTTGCCCAGCCGCAGATAGTTCCGCACGAGTTCAAGAGGACAGGATCTCTGGATCAGACACTTAATCCAAGATCGCTCAATAGCGTGAGCAAAGTCGCTCCGATACCATGAAAGATTTGCTAAAACCGTATGGAATGGAAGAGAAGACAGAACGGTATGAGCAAGATCGATTGTATTGAACAGGAATTCTTGATACTGTCATTTACAATATGATTATAATATATAGACAGTTTGTAGAGTCCTACATGGTAAGGAGATTCTGTTACCATAGTTACCTACTTTCTATACAATCCATATCTAATCTTTGACCGGATCTTACGTGATTTCAGTGGTTTCCTTAACACAACATACAGAATATAGAAACTTTGTTCCCAATAATTTCTGCATACCATGTCCTATAACGTGGTCAAAATCGGCCTTTCATAACTAAGTAAAATATAAAACCAGGATGTGAATAACGGTGTGAATCGGCCAGGGAAATCGAGAGTCAAAAAGGTCCTTTGCAGGTGTTGGGGGTGGGTGCGGCACTTTTAGCACCGCATACTATACAATGCTCCCAAAACGACATCGTTTGGTATGCACCGACCCCCGAAACAACGTCGTTTCGGGGGCATTGCATAGTGTGCGGTGCTAAAAGCACCGCACCTACCCCGCTCCCCCTTTACAGAGTTTTTTCTCTCTCCGGAAGCCCCCCATAGCCTCCCCCCCCTTTACTTCTCCCCTTTC
>JAOYMZ010002700.1:0-15147 GCA_025802335.1 Pinguicula primuliflora | reverse complement strand
TTCATCCGAATTGCTATTACATTTCACTCTCTGTTATTACAATAGCTCGCCCCCAGGCAACACGCAGATTCCCCACCACTACCAAGGCCCCGTAACTCGCGCAAGATCCCGGGATCGTATCAACGTGGTATCGGAGCCACGAGTTACCCCGGCCGCCGTCGACATGGGAGAGACTAAATCGTCCGCCGTCAACTCATCCTCTGATTCTTTTGTGCAGGTCCCCGACCAGCAGTCCCCGGAAATCAAGGAGCTCCGTCAAGGGCAAGCGACATTGGATGCCCAGATGGCCGAGATACGGACCACCCTCAAAATTCTCACGGACTTGGTAATGGCCGACAAAATAGCAAAGGGAGGGCCGACGCCGAGCGCTTCAGCGGTAGCAGATGCCGTTGACCAGTCTTCCCTGCCATTGACACACCCGAAGGTTCCGACAGAG
The DNA here is from genome assembly GCA_025802335.1 of Pinguicula primuliflora. Lineage (NCBI taxonomy): Eukaryota > Viridiplantae > Streptophyta > Magnoliopsida > Lamiales > Lentibulariaceae > Pinguicula > Pinguicula primuliflora. The sequence continues at coordinate 14,711 of JAOYMZ010002700.1, read as the reverse complement.
GCCGACCCCACAAAGGTACTCGGTGGAACCAGCGGAATTTCACCCCCACCACCTCCGGTAGTGGACGCCTGGAAACCACCAAGCGCAGCCAGCGGACTTCCATGGACCCAAACGCAGGACGAAGGGTCTGCAGCTCTACGACTGTATCCCGGTTTTCTCAACCGGCCCAACCAATTGGACTTTCCAACCTTCTCTAGCGGCGACAACCCGGAAAGTTGGCTCCTCCGCTGCTCCGCTTACTTCACTCACCAACACATTGCTCCGGCCGAACGGGTCGCCATGGCGACCTACTACCTGCTTGGCGAAGCGCAACAATGGTGGCACTCCGTCAATAGCCGCACCCCTGGGTTGCACTGGGACGACTTCGTCTGGTACTTCCGGCAACAATACTCACCACCCGGACTAATTGAACCCGTCGCCGAAATTGCGTCGTTAAGACAACAAACCACGGTGGAAGACCTCAATAAACGGTGGAATGAATTTTCGCCGTCCATCAAGGGCGAGATCCGCGAAAGCACCGAGTTGGCACTCTACTTAAAAGCTCTGGATCCCCGCATCGCGGCTGAGGTACGCTTACACCGCCCTCTCAATATTCTCAATGCTATGTTTTTTGCCAGGGAGGTACAACACAAATTGGAGGTCCAACATCTCGTGTCATTCAACTCACCGGCGCCGCATGGTTCTACGACCCCCCGAGTCGTCCAAACCACCGTGCCGACCTCTAATCTCGCAGGCGGAACCCAGCTTCCCCGGAAGCCCAAACCCCAGAGCGCCGCCGTTTAACTCCGGCGGAGATTGCCCATCGACGGTCACAAGGCTTATGCTTCAAATGTGACGAGAAATGGGCGAAGGGTCACGTCTGCCGGAGCCTGTTCTGCATAGAGGACGACGCAGCAGGGGAGGAGGAGGACCCGGACACATATGAACATATGGAAATCTACGTAAATGCAATTTCCGGCGAAACAGGGGAGACACCATGAAGATACACGGCCACATCGCAGGGCAACAGGTACTCATTTTGCTTGACTCCGGTAGCACGCACTGTTTTCTGGATGAATCCTTGGCAGGAAAATGGGGTCTCAAACCACATAAACAAAGTAGAGCACCGGTCAAAGTCGCCGACGGTTCCACCATCTACAGTGCCGGCTACTTGGCCAATCAGGACATTCAACTGGAGGGTCATTCAGTCTGCATCAACCTATATCTCCTTCCGCTGAAAGGCTTTAGTGTCGTCCTTGGCGTCAATTGGTTGCAGACCTTAGGCCCGGTTATTTGGGATTTCAGGGCCCAACAAATGAGTTTCTTATGGCAGGATCAGCCCGTAACATTATATGGAGTCCATGCAACACTCTTCGCGGCCTGTCTCACTCCATCCTCAAACAACAAAACACCCTACGGGATCTATTACAACAGTACAGATCTATCTTCGTTCAGCCGGCGGGACTGCCGCCGCCACGACACTGCGACCACAAGATCATCCTTCGCCATGGATCAGATCCAGTTAATGTCCGCCCATACCGATACCCCCATGGTCAGAAAACTGAAATCGAACTCCAATGCCAGACATTGCTTCCGCAGGGCTGGATTCGACAGAGTACATCTCCGTTCAGCTCCCCAGTTCTACTAATTCACAAGGCGGACGCATCATGGCGCCTTTGCGTAGATTACCGCGCGCTGAACGCCCTAACTGTCAAAGATCGCTTCCCGATCCCTGTCGTCGAAGAACTATTAGAAGAGCTCTGCAAGGCTCGCGTCTTCTCCAAATTAGACCTCAAATCCGGGTATCATCAAGTGAGAATGGCTCCCGAATCAGTTCCTCTTACCGCATTCCAGACACACCACGGCCATTTCGAGTTTCTCGTCATGCCGTTCGGCTTGACCAACGCTCCAGCGACCTTTCAGGCATTGATGAACTCGGTATTTCAGGATTACTTACGAAAATTTTTGCTTGTCTTCTTTGATGACATTTTGGTGTATAGTCCATCTTGGCAGGAGCATATAGAACACCTGCAACTCACATTCGATCGTTTAGCCCAGCACAGCTTGGTGGCCAAAGAGAGCAAGTGTTCCTTCGGAGTAGATCGCATTGAGTACCTCGGACACATGATATCTTCCAAGGGAGTGGAAGCTGATCCATCAAAAATTACAGCCATGACAGAATGGCCACTTCCAACGGACCTTCGCAGCCTCCGCACATTTCTTGGATTAACCGGCTATTACCGCAGGTTTGTGCATAATTATGGTACCATTGCAGCACCACTCACGGCTCTTTTGAAAAAACAGATTTTTAAATGGAATGAAGAGGCCACGGATGCATTTGAAAAACTCAAAATCGCAATGGACACAGCACCAGTTCTACAGCTTCCCGATTTTTCCCAACAGTTTGTCATTGAGTGCGACGCTTCCTGTGTGGGCATCGGAGCAGTGTTGATGCAAAACAACCACCCCGTCGCCTTCTTCAGTAGGAAGCTCGGCCTCAAACACTCCGGACTTCCGGCTTATGAAAAAGAACTCATTGGCCTCTCCAAAGCAGTCCTTCATTGGAGATCTTACCTGTGGGGTAGCCACTTCCTTGTCCGCACCGACCATCTCAGTCTTAAATACTTGCTTGAACACAAGGTCTCGACAACAGCACAACAACGATGGTTGAGCAAGCTGCTATGTTACGAATTCTCAGTTGAATTTAAAGCAGGGAAGGATAACGTGGTAGCAGACGCACTGTCCAGAAAAGGGTCGGATTCACTATACATCAGTGCTTGCTCCCTACCTCTTCCAGGCTTACTAGACACGGTGCGCACAGAATTACAACAGGATCCGGCACTACTCCAAATCCGAGATGACGTACAGGCCACAGCAGACTCCGAGCCCTATTCTTGGCATCACCAACTGCTGTGGTACCGCAACAGACTCTACATTCCACCATCTCCCCTCATCGAGCGGATCATTCGGACGATACACGACATGTTTCATGAGGGAGTCTTGAAGACAATGCACCGCATTCGTGCTGATTTCTACTGGCCTTCCATGAAAACAACCATGGCACCCATAGTTGCTGCCTGTGCCATCTACCAACGGAACAAAAGTGATCATCTTCAACCAGCGGGACTACTACAGCCCTTGCCAGTTCCCCACCAGATTTGGGCCGACGTCTCCATGGATTTTGTTGACCATATACCGCCCTCACATGGGAAAACGGTTATTTTGGTTGTCGTTGATCGATTTACTAAAATGGCACACTTTTCTGCTCTTAAACACCCATATACCGCTGTTTCTGTTGCTCAGTTGTTTTTTCAGGAAATTGTGCGCTTACACGGCATTCCGGAGACGATCGTCTGTGATCGAGACACGGCCTTTACAAGTTCGTTCTGGAAAGAACTGTTCCGTTTGGGAGGCACCGCCCTGCACTTCACGACAGCTTACCACCCGCAGAGTGACGGCCAAACCGAAGTCATCAACCGGATATTGCAAGCCTATATGCGATGCTTCACGGGCGACAATCCGAAGCGCAGGACGGACTGGCTGGCATGGGCAAAGTACAGCTACAACACGAGTTCCAATCATCCCTTCAAACAACTCCGTTCGAAGTAGTTTACGGCCGCTCACCTCCGTGCCTGTTGGATTATGCTACCGGCCTGGCTAAACTTGACGCAGTGGACATAGCCTTGAAGGAGCGCCATGAAGTTTTAGCAGACTTACGCGATCGTCTACTCCAGGCGCAGAATCGCACCAAACAACGATACGATGCTTGCCATCAGGATCTGGAATTTACCACCGGAGATTGGGTGCTCCTGAAACTTCAACCTTATCGACAGACTTCCCTTGGGCAAAAGCACACAAAGAAACTGGTTCCTATCTATTATGGGCCATTCCAGATTGAAGCCAGAGTCGGCCCGGTTGCCTACAGGCTGAACCTTCCACCGGAGACACGCATCCACCCAGTCTTCCATGTCTCAAAGCTCAAAGCTTTTATCGGCGCTCCCCCTGACGTTCCCTGTCTCCCTCACATTCACCAAGGCACCGCACACCCAACTCCCCAAGCAGTTTTGGATCGCCGCACTCATCAGGGGGTCCCTCAGGTGCTGATACATTGGACAGGGTTATCACCAGCTGAATCTTCTTGGGAAGATGAACTCCACATCAAGCAGCTCTATCCCAACTTTCCTCTTTCCGACAAGGGTGTTTTTAATGGGGAAGGAGGTGATACGAATGCCCCAAGAATCTTATACCGCCGACGTCAGCGTGGCTAGACAGAGATGCTAAAACGGGAATGCTGAAATCACGCGTGGATTTACAACGGCTACTTTATTTATTACCGTTAGCACTCTTAGTATAAAGGAAGGAAGAAATTGTAATGAACTTATGCTCTCTTGTTTTGGTTGATGAATGATTAACGTCCTCGTTTCGTATCTCGTTGCATTCATCCGAATTGCTATTACATTTCACTCTCTGTTATTACAATAGCTCGCCCCCAGGCAACACGCAGATTCCCCACCTCCGGCAACTACCAAGGCCCCATAACTCGCGCAAGATCCCGGGATCGTATCAGTTTGAAAGAAAACAAGATCTAAAAAACTCCAAAGCTAAGACTGTAACGCCCCCATCCTTTCACAAGGTCGTTATGCAGCATGGGAGTCCTTACGCCACCTATAAGCCTAGCCAATAATTGCTCCTATTGTGCCCAAAAACCAACAAATGACATTCCAGCACACTTTGTCCTCACTCGTGTGCACCCTGGAAAACTTCGTACGGGTCATTCATCCCAAAATTTCTCTAAAACCAGTGGAGTTCTCATGGAATCCTAGAAAAGTGGGTGCACCTTATTGATATGAGTAGGATTAACAACCATTTTTAAGGGTATTGCATTCACCCCTCCTTACAAAGCGCAATGTCCTAGTTGCGTGACAATAGACCCAGAATCAACCATCTGTATATAGTTGAACCTGACTCCGATACCAAATATAACGCCTCAGCCTTTCCCGAGGTCGCTATGGCAGCATGTGAGTCCTTACCCCACCCATGCCCTAGCAGATAATTGCTCATGTCGTCCCCACAAACCAGCACATGACCTTCACTTTGTCTTTACTCGTGCGCCCTGAAAAACTTCATAGGGGCTTAACCACCCCAAAATTTCTCCAAAGTCAGAACGCTTAACTTTGGAGTTATCATGGATGGGCTCCACTTTGTTGATGAGTAATATTAACAACCATTTTTAAGTGTACTACAAAGCCGACCTTTACGCTTGAGTCAACGTACTAAAGATCAAGAAAGTGACATGTTTCTCTTTGGAAGAAAGAATAAAGTATTTATGGTTCAGCGGAGTGTGTGGTATTGCTATGGGGACATACTGGTAAAAGCAAGCTTCAATGTATGGGATCCCCTTCGGTAGTAAGATAAACACATTGCCATTGTGAGAAAATGATGAAAGAGGTCAGCAGTCTAGCAGTTGTAATTACCTTTCTCCAATCAACAAAACCAATGAGATCTTCATCCATAGTTTCTTTAGCAGAAATTTGGAGAATCTTTTCCCTTTCTGCTTGAGTTGCTCTTTGAAGATGGAGTATTCTATCCATTCTACCAGGACGCTGCAACGCCTCATCAACCTGCTTGAGATTTCGAGTAGTAGCCATTAGAACCACCCCGTCTTGTTTTTCAAAGCTACAAATAATAAAAAAAGGAATGACATTAAGAATATAGTAATAAAATAGCAAAATTTATTTATGTTCGCTGGGGCTCTGTTCGAGAAGTAGGTCGCATAGGCCGCTTAGGCGCCGCATAGGCACTAGGATATCGCCATCCTCCTTGCCCAAATTTCCGCTTGGGCCGCTTATTTACCCGCTTAGGTGGGCGCCTAGGCACTGAGCGACCCCTGTCCGCTTAGGGTCCGCCTAGCGCTTTCTCGAACACTGGCTGGGGGTGTTCCGGGGGAGGTAAATCCAACGGAATAAATACGAAATAAAACGACCATAGGAGCCAAAAGTCAGAGAGATGCACATCACCATGAAATCAGCCTTTGCGGCACAAACTATTAGGGGATACCCTTAAGAAGGGCCCAAGAGTCATTTAAAAGATATCGATGACTGTAACTCTTGGAAGCCCATGAGTTCACGAACGCCATGGGACATACAAAACTTCAGAATAACAGGGCCCAATAGGAGGATATACAACACTCCAGAACACAAGACATATGGTTGACCAACATCTCATTGTGTATCTTATCTAAAAAACATTTCATTGTGTAATCATACATGACCTACCAGCCTGAAGAGGATATCCACATCCATTAATAGTTAGGGTGCTAACTGAATAATTACATTAATAGAAGGAGAGCGGTTGTTGACGCAACAACGAACACACCTATGACCAACTAAATTAGGCCTTAAAAAGACTAACCAAACAGGCAGGGAATCACAGTTTAGAATGAGCCTGGGAAGCATATAGAAAAAAATGCAAAATTAAAACGTTTACCCATCAAGTTCCACCAGAAGTTGATTGATGAAAGCTTCGTGATCCTGCTTTTTGGTGTGTATGAACTTGCCGCGTACTCCAGCAAAGAGGTCAAAGTCTTCCACTAAAATAATGACGGGGGCCTATATAGATGGTGATGCATTAGCATATTAGTTAGATTTGGGAATCACAAAATCTACATCTACATAAATTATAAAAAAAATGATCAGCAGTCTTCCAGGAATTACGTGGTAAAAAAGGGTCACATGGAGGTAATAGCAGAGAGAAACTAGGCACACATATGAACAACGATAACAAGTAATACATAATATACGGACACTAAATAAAGCACAATGATCAGAATAAAACTAAGATCAAGATGGAACTGGACAAATTAAATAAATATTAAAAAATATATCTCCTGTAGGCCACCAGTTCATTTTTCTTTCCTGAAGTTTTGAAGTTTCTTCACTGAAATTATGTTAAAATGAACTGATCGAATTCATCTCTTGGGCATCACATAATTACAATTTCTGGAGCCAGTTTCAATAAAACACTCCTTTTGCTAGAAATATCCTTATGGGTGCTAAACAAGGATAAGTGATCTAGAGATAAACCAAGCAATGAAAGGGTTAACTTTTCATGAACAGTTGAGATCGTGACAAAACCATAATCTCTACCAATGAGCAAGAGTAAGGGAAATGAAACAAAAGGTGAAATAAAAGGTGAAACGAAAGGTAAAATAAAAGGTGAAACAAAAGGTGAAATAACAAGAATAGCAGGGTAACGTGACAGCTTAATTCTTCACTAATCTGCATTTAAATCAATAAAATAGCACAAAGTCTAAAAGTTAAAGCATGTCATGTAATAGAAGAAGAAAATAGCAAAGAAATGGACGTTGGCAGAGGTGAAATAAATGAAGAAAGATGACTGCTAACCACCAGAATGAGTGATCAAACTAGATAATGCTTTCATTAAAGAAAGAAGAAGTTTTATAGGATACTCAAAATATTTCTTCATGCAACTCATTTAGGCGTATGAACTCTACGGGAAATAGAGAAAGGAATAAAGGTAACAACCAGATCACGTGCTGTTTGAAATAATTCCCTGACATTTGATGCACTTTGTCCAACCCACAGACTAGGTTCCAGCTGTTGGGCTTTCACTTCAACTACAGGAACCTTTGCTTCAGCAGATATAGCTAGTGCAAGGGAGGTTTTACCTGTTCCTCTCTCACCAACAATAAGAACACCCTGTGATACAGAAGTTTGGTGTTCAGTTTTGCTTTGACTATCTACATACCCTTATACGAAATAGATTATAATCGCATTTATAAGATCCACCATTACTAAGATGCCGCATGAAGCAAGCTTGAAATATTATTAAAAGAGGTACATGGACAAGGACACAAAGGTAGTCCTACCTAAATGATAACATATTATTTAGCAAAATCCTGGAGATCAGTAGGGAAAAAGGCTACCACAATTAAGTGTATAAACGCAAATGAAAAGCATGCACACCTATGCTACCCATCTTGAATTGCACTTTGCCTAACTTTATTAACTATTTTATATTATGTCCTTTTCTTACCAAGGGAAAGAGTAAACTAGTGCTTTTGCTGTCAAAATCATCCGAGGTGATATAGGGAAGGCCAGAAGGTTGTAGAATGAAGTAAAACCATATTATGCTATTAAAATGTGGGAGGCATCATGTACCATGCAAAAATACTTTGCATGTACACAATTCAGGCAGAAAAAAGAAGCAGATGAGCAAAAGAGGGTACACTGTTATGATAGATGTCAGAGAATATAGCATAGATGACAAGATGGCAGCTGAAGATTCAACTACTCAAGATGGCAGAGAACGGTCACTTTGGCTTCAGATTTATTGTTGAAGAGAGAGTTCCAAATGAGGGGGCTGCAAGCGAAGAGAGGCAAAGACAATGGCAGAAGAGGCAACAGCACAAAGAGAAGGGCGAGTGAAAATGATGAAGGTATGCTGAAGAGGATGGTGTTTTATCATTAGAGAACACAAGTTCATTTGAAGGCAGATAGTGATTGGCCCAACGGAGAACTGAAGTTCACACCTCTAGGTCTCAGCAATTTCGATTTTTGCATCCCTTGAAGGAGAATCTGGTGATATTTTAAATTGATTACTTATGATATGATGGCATAAAAAAGTACTTTAAGAATGCTAGATATACCAGAAGGATATGATATTTCAGATAATTGAAGCAATTACTTTTACTTTTTAAAGTGTTAAGCACAGCCTGGAGGATTATAATATCATAATCTTCTCTATCAGCAAGTAATCAAAGACAGGTAAGATACACCAAATGAAATACATCATCAACATAACAAGTTTCAAATTTTGTCTCATATACAATAGATTAACATACCCGAGGTGCACGAGCTCCCATTTCTTTGAATGCATTAGGATTACGAAGAAATGCCACTATTTCACTAATCTCCTCTCTCATAGATTCAACACTTGCAAAATCTTTCAACCGAATGGGAGGATTTTTTATTCTCTAGTATCAGCAATAAAGGGAACAATTTTAGATTTATTTTGAAGGAAACAGAAACTATGAGAATATTGAACCAAAAAAAAAAGAACCTTCATATGATCAAAAGCAGTGCTTATTGGATCGACACCATCCTTTTCCGCACCCTTTATTTTATTCCTTTTATAACTCATATATCCTTTCTGCATAAAAACAGAAGTAATATGATTTCCAGTGCCATCCTAAAAATTCGTAACCAACCGTGTATGTGCAGAAACTGACTGCATAAACAATTTACAGTTAGCTTTTATATTTGGAAAGGCAGGGGTTTACCACTCTCCGCAGCTTTCTCCTGTTGGGATTTCTTCTATAAAGTCCAAAACCAAGAATTCTTGGAATTTTCCTCTTCATAAACCGGAAAATATAAAACACGGCATACCCATATATGGCACTTCTAACTAAAAACCAAAAGTACCACTTAAGTCCACCACCTCTTTTCCTAGATTCATGGTTCCTTCTAGCCGCATATTTCCACTTACTATACCAAGTTGAGCTAACAGGAAAAGAATACTCGTGCGCATCCATACCCAAACACAGTCTTATCTGTATGAAAAAAATGAAAATAAAAATAGAGAATTCGAAACACTAAAAAGGAATAGTTGGTAACCAGGGAGAAAAGGGTATAATGACTGGTAACAGCACAGAAAAAATCAAACAACTAAGACCAAAGAATAAAACAATATGTAACTACCAGCAATCGCTTGGGTTCCGAAAACTTGCCATAACGAGCAACTTAACTAGTTACCTCGTACGGAATAACAAACTCCACCGTAGGGAAAACAATAGCCATCATAATATCATCGTTAATATTTTTGATTTTTCGTAGGGTCCAGTTTTTAGCATAGGAAACAATTTGCATCCTCCACAGTCCAGCTATACACTGAAGAGACAGTCTCCACAACAAGAGAAACTGCTGACTTAAATTCAACTCCAATAACGGAATCCACATAAGCTGAACAGCGGTGGGGATTTCAGCTGCAAGCATTCTCAAATACAAAGCATCAAAACCGCCAAATTCTTCAAACAGCATCTCAAGTTCCTATAAAAGTAAATTAGATTGTTACGCGAAAATATAGTGGAAAAGAAGCATCAACTCTTATTTTAGTAAGTAACAAGGATAATGAGCCTACTTTAATGTCCAAGTAATATTCCTTGTCATCTCCCTTAAGAGTGATGTACATCACAGCCCAATCGTGCCTTATTCGAGCACCCTTGACAAGTTTCCTGGAAACGGCATAAGGAGCGGCTATTGGGTCCAGCTCCCACCGATCTTTTTTTTTATTGTACCAAGTCCTCGATGTCACTCTATCCCGATCACGAAGTATGCTTTCCTAACATTGGCATCATTCAAGTCAGAAAAGCAAAAGAAAATTGCATTATCAAATCAAATCAAGTGCTGCAATAAGATTATATTAATTATTTACTTTGTATCTTATGGGCAGGCCGGGGACATATAAAGTTAAATCAGTAGTTGATACAGGGTTTATGATGCAACAATAAACCCCATGAATTTGGTAAAAGATTTTCAGAATTAAAAAACACTTCTCCCATCAGCAGGATTGGGGATTTGTTCAACAATAAAATCAGTTTGAATAAATATCGAAGTAAGAAGGCTGGTAAATCATCATAAAACTGATTTATAGGCGTGTAAAGGAGTTTCATTTGAATTACTACCAGCTATCCTCTAATGCTGAACAAAAAAAGCACAGCCCACATGAACAATAAGATCAGATATAATTGTAACACAAAAATGCAAGCATCTCGATTAGAAGACAGCTGTAGAGAATACTGACAAAAAATAAATAACTAGCTATTAAACTGAATTAACAGCAACAATTAAGATGCCAGCGGAAAAATGTCTGTAACAGTGAGGAATGAAGCTTGCTCCAGCTGAAAATTACCCCAGAGATTTAAATCTCCATTTATCTACCCCGCGTACTGTACACCAGCAATAAGCAGGCATCATGGAGAATTAATAGTACGGATCACTTTTTTAGTATTTCAAACATGAATGTCAAAATGCAAACTCAAAAGTAAGAAAAATGGAGTCGTGTGAGATTACAATACACGAGTTGAAACCGTTCTGGTTATATTTCACTCTCATCTATTGAAGAATTTACGAAAACATAACTCCACAAAAGAAGAAGCAATTCAATTGAGGCTCTTTCAAAGAGAGAATAGATATATTGAAGGCTTCAGGTAAAACATAAGCAGAATGATAAGAGGATGTTTTAACAAAACCAACATAACTATGAAAGAACCATATACATGTAGTAAGATCAAAAATACTAACAAACAAAGCATGAAGAGACTTCCTCTTTCACAATCACAAAATTAAAAGGAAAATGCAAACGATGGAATAGGACAGAAATGAATCCACTAGCTAGCCTGCTGCAAAATTCATCTTGTACAAGTCATAGGGGGAAGAGAGAGAGACTAGCTTCTGAAAGTACAAGAAGGCAGCTCCCAAGGTCATAAGTCACATTATCCAAATATGAAAGTGAAAAGCAAAAAAAAATGATTACCCGATATCTGATGAGGGAGTGGCTGACAGATTTTTTCAGTTTTAGGAATCTTCAGCCAAAGAATAATTGAAAGAAAATTTTATCGCTTAGTATAAATAATATATGTGGGAGATTACCTGTCTATCAGCAATATACTTTTTTCCTAGCGCAGGATCTTCCAGCAAACTTTTTTTTAGGTTTGCCTTAGCATCGTCTCGCCACTGTTTCCAACCATGAAGTAAATGGAGGCTCACAGCTTTTGGGGCGACTAACTTCTTATGTCGAAACATCCATTTCAGCTCAATATCTGGATAGCCCTTCACAACCTCATCTGGAGGTGTAAATGCAACAAAATGTTTTCCCTCCCCATGTTTTCTCATAGTCTTTCTGATTTGAGCCTCTAGGTCCTTCTGCATCTCTCGTGAATTGTTAATTGCTTGTTGTATCCGAAGAGCAAAAGCAGTTGCATCATGGTCAGAAGGAATATTTATATCCTTACTTGCCATGATATTGGATAAAGCTATTTGCTCTTGGAACTGTCTATGTGCATTCTGAAGTTCTTTCTGAATCTCACCTTTAGAAAGCTTGGTAACATGAGGTCCTGAGGAACTGTGAGCTCATAAGACCAAAAGCAGAATAAGCGGCAAAGTTTGATATGATCCTAGCAAGACCAAATATGACACAGCGAACAGTTACTAGGATGAATCTCAGGGCATAAAACTTAATGTTGGACTCAAAAATTACAGAAGGTCGTCATTTACCAATTATATGAGATATTAGTATTATAACTTCAGGAACACTATTGATCCAGCAAAGAGAAATCACACTGTCCCACTTCACGGTTTCCGGTGCTCGAGACTTATCACGCTTACATGTGATAACTTAATCAGCATTTACGAAACCTTATTGTATACAATAAATTAGCTAATTTTAGGAAACATTGTAAGATTCTTCAGATGTATAATCGTAACTATCTACTTTAAAGTACACATCTTCAAGCACATGCAATCATTATTGTTTCTATAAGCACCCATTAAATTGAATTAGCACTTAGCAGAATGGCAATCTTTTCCGTAACAATAGCATTTAAACACAAATTTCCACATCTTAATTTAGACATGAAAATTCTATAATTTAGCAAAACTAAGCTTCAGACGATGAAAATAGCCAAGTGTAAATAATAATAACTCATGGATCTTCAAATTAAGGCAGAGATTTCAACAAAATTAAAGCATCTACACTGTAAAGACATTGTACTTAATCGAGACTGGACATGTTAGGGTTAACTTTGAGCATATTTCAGATTAATGGTGATTTGAAATGCAAACAATTAAAGGACCTCGAAACTGTATCCAGATACAGAACTTATATACACTTTCATGAAAGGATAGCTAGATTACAGCTTTATAAAAGAGGTTTTGATTTACCTCTTATCAATATTCCTCCTTTCCTTTAAGAAGCCAGCAACCAAGGCTTCACACTCTCTCTCAATAAAAGAAAGCTCCCTCACACCCACACTTAAAGCAATAGTTTCTTTCATTGCAATCAAATCTTCAATCTCCTCAATCCTTTCCCATATTCCAGTATACTCTTTCTCGCAATTCCTCCTTTCCTCTCTTAACCTCGAAATTTGATCAAAACCATCATTTTTATTCCTAATCAAACTCCTTTCCTCCCTCTTTGCCTTGAATGCTTTGTCAACAATTCCTTCCGACTGCTCCAGCAGCTGCTCCTTTTTCGGCCTCAAAACTCCAAGCTCTGCATAGAGGTCATTCATTATCTCTTCTTGCAATGCCTTTTTAGTCGCTTTGACATCCTTTAGCCTCTTCCCTAGATTATAAGCCAAGTCTTCCGACACCGATTTTTTTGTCTCAATTATTTTAAGAAGCCGTGACACAACCTTTAATAACCTCTGGGTATAATGTGAGTACTCATGACCCTTCCCATCCTTCTCTCTACATAGTAAATCAATGGTGGCCACACGGTCGATAGTAGAAACAGCAGCCAAAGCATGTTTCTTTAACCCCAAAACGGGATAGAAGAATCCAATAGCAATACAGAACACCGCATATACAATTGGCTTCGCTATGGCAAGTGCATTGTTCTCGTCATCATATAGCTTCCGGTTGGCACCTCTACTGTTGAGCTTATCATCGTCAGCAGAGCATCGGACAACAGGTGAGCCAGCCCGAACCCGAAATGGGTACTGCGTTAAGAAGGATTTAACACACAACGAAGACTTTCCGGCAAAGGTACTTACTTTTGTTCCGTATCTGCGTTGAGTGAAGTGTTGAAGCTGAAAATCAATGACAAGCGGTGTTTGCAGGGGTGAAGTGAGAGTTGAATACATCACCACATTTGATACTGAATTTTAGGTGCCTTTCTCTTCTCAGCAATTGCCAATTCCTGGAAGAGATAAGCCTCCTCTTCCTTCTCCAGGGGTTTTAGGGGTTTTAACGGTGATTAATTTCATAAGTAAGGGTATAGATCTACTTTTCCAGTGTCTACCATTGGAAAATTGTTGTTTCTGCCACAAAATAGTAGGTAGTTTTTGAATTTGTCACTCACAGAAAGATCGGTATAAAAAAACACCGATCTTTGAAAGACCGGTGATAATTAACCTAATTAAAAATTACACCGATCATTCGAAGACCGGTATGTTTAAAAGGTTATTTTTAATACATACCGGTGACGGGTATGTATTAAAAATAACTTTTTTTTGTTTTAATTATATATATATATTGATTTTATTTTTGTTATTAATGAATTGATATATATTTATAAACGCGTAATGTAAACAAATTGAATCTTAAAAATAACAAATGTCAATAATTTTTTTAATCTATAAATGTCCTCCAATATTCCGGATCAATTGTGGGGTCTTCCTGTGATGTGCTGCCAATGCCTAACGAAAAACTCGGGGGGCGTATACCCTGAGTGTCTCGCGAACTCGGGGGTCGTATACCCTGAGAACTACTAGGTGCTGTCATCGGCTGAGTAGCTATGGGGGTACACTCGTAATGCTGCTCTGGATCAGGCACACCTCGACCTCCAAGCCTGGACTGGAGAAATGATCGTAACTCCACTCCGGCCCCTCGCCACTGCTCCTCTGTCGTACAGTGCTCTACCATCTCACCAACCCGATGGTACTATATACAATTAAAAAAAATATTTATATTAATCGATCGAATAAACTAATA
>JAOYMZ010002680.1:0-24381 GCA_025802335.1 Pinguicula primuliflora | reverse complement strand
CCTCTTGTAAAGGTTCTTCGACTAGTTGATGGTGATATAAAACCAGCAATGGGTTTTGTATATGGAGAAATGAAGAAGGCAAAGTTGGAAATGAAAGCAACATTCAAACCAAGTGACATTGAGGGTTATCGAAGAGTTATGGATATTGTTGATTAAAAAGGCCATGGACGAATAGATACTTCACTTCATTTAACAGGCTATTTGTTGAATCCATATTGCTGGTATAAGGATACTCTAGAATCCAAGGAAGTTGCAATGATAAAGGTTGCTTTTATGAACTGTCTTGAACATTTTTATCTCGCTGATGCTGACTTACAAGAAAAGATAGAGAATGTTGAATTGAAGATGTACAAGTTGAAAGAAGGCTACTATTGGAAATCATTTGCAATAAAAAATATTGAAACAGAGTACTATGATCTAGGTAATCTATTAAAATGATTTTAATATAAATATTATTATTACTATTTCTTTCTTTCTGAGATTATCATATTTTTTGTCAATAGTGAATTGATGGGATAACTACGGTTTTAAGGCACCAAATTTGATGAAAATGGCTGGGAAAATTCTCGCTTTGACTTCAAGTGCTTCTGATTGTGAAAGAAATTGGAGTACACTTGATGGGATTTGTATTAATTTTCTAATCTTTACTTACTATTTCATTCTCACTTTCTCACATCACATATAAATTATATTATTTTTTGTCATATGTAGATACATTCCAAGAAAAGAAATAGACTAGAGACTGAAAGATTGAATAATTTAGTCTATTACCAATTCAATAATCGTTTACTCAACAATAATAAAAAAAGGAGAACTAAGGAGATAGATGTCCTGGCGTCTGATGGTGATTCAAGACATGCTCGAACATGGCTTGTTGAATTTAAAAAAGGAGAAGGAGATAAAGAAGAGTTGGATGAAAGCGAAATTATTCGAGAAGTGAATGATGATGAGTTTGAGTCTGATTCTGAGAATGAGCCACTATTGATTAAGGATAATCAATTAGATGGTGATCATGGTAGTACTAGTAGAGATAATTCTGTCGAATAATCGGAACGTGGATAAAGAACATAATTTCTATTTTTTTAAAAATATTAGAATTTGATATGTTGATAATTTTTAATTTAGTATCATTCAGATTTAATTATTTTATTTATAATATTTTTTATTTTATTTTTATTTTTTTTAAATTTAAAAAAAACAGTGGTTGGGTGCCCGGGGTACCCTCGGGACCGCCCAGCGCCAAGGGGATTCCCACCGACTTCTCGAACCTGGGTAGTCTATAATGGTTATGGGATCCTCCAGATTATTCAACTTTGATCTCTCTATTTAATATGGAATATAAAATCATATCTTCACGACAGGCAAATCACACCCGAATTGCCCGTAAATTAAAGACAATTTAAATATGAAATATATAGAGCATCGTGACTGAATAGTTTGAAGACGAATATTAAAGACTATAGTACATTCCCGCTAGCGGTGGGGTATAGGCGACTCGTTGACATGGGGTCTCCATCGACGCTAGTTGGACTTTGGCAACTCGTCCATACGGGGTTCCTGTCGATGCTAGTGGGATATTGGTGACTCATCCATAGGGGGAACCCAATGATGCCAACGGGGTATTGGCCACTTGTCGATACATAGTCCCCACTGAAGCTAGCAAGATATTCACGATTCATCAATATGTGGTCCCCTTTGAGGCTAATGGGATATTCACAACTGGTCGATCCCATCTACATTAGAGAGATATTTGTGATATGTCAGTACGATGTCCCCATCAACGGGTCCATCCTTGCATGTCTTTTTATAATGTTCGCGAAGACCACACTTATTGCAACAGTTTTGCATTTCGCTTTTGTTTTGAGGGCCGATTTGTGACGTGTCGTTGTTGGTCTTCCTCTCTTTCTTTCAATATCTGGGGGTAACACTTCCTTCCTTTGGACCGTTTAGGGAATGACATGCGGCGACAGCATTGTGGTTGGGTATATCGTATCGCGATATGCTTCAACCAAATAAGGCCTTGTGAGGTATGACGAGATAAGTTTGTATACGCTAATCCCGACTTTATTGGCTGCTGCAAACGCATGTACACATGACGGTTCATCTATATTACACTCCATGCAATCGCACGACTTGGTAGAAATGTTCACCAAGGTGGACACATTACCATCCATTGAGACTTGATACTCATGTTCATTGAGCTGATTGACAACCAGTCCATTGGATTTGGACCAGTAATCCCTGAACTTAGCTTCCCGAGCAGTTGTGAGGTTTTTGTTTCCAGACGTAGCTCGCTGATTTCTCTCATTCCACCAATGTGACATTTTTCTGTTACTTCATTCAATACGGCTATAACTGAGTATTATCTCTGGTGGCCTAACATTGCGTTTATTGATTCGACAAGATTTGTCGTCGTGATGTTATACCTTCACCGTGAGTAGTGGTACCTGGCCCATCTCGAATGGCCAACATTCACTTCGAGGTTCCTGATGACCAAAGATTACTTGGACACGATATCTACCATGCAACTATTGAATTCTTCGACCCTGTACGCATTGACAACCTTTCAGTACGATCCGATGATACTTCCACACTTGAAATTTTACTTTGAGTTCTGTCCGAGGTACCATGCACATCTGTTGTGATGGGCATTCTAGAAAACATCTCTTATCGCTGCTGTAATGTTAAGTGTCATGTCTAATATTATCGTCAGGTCGTTGCTATTGCCAATGATGTCTTTTAATTTTGATAAGAACCACATCCACGAAAATCCATTCTCCAAATCTACAATTCCCAAAGTGAGTGGATAGAACTTGCTTTCCCTGTTCTATGTTGTGCCAACCAACATTACTCCTCCCCTGTATTTACCATTCA
Source organism: Pinguicula primuliflora (assembly GCA_025802335.1). Taxonomy (NCBI): domain Eukaryota; kingdom Viridiplantae; phylum Streptophyta; class Magnoliopsida; order Lamiales; family Lentibulariaceae; genus Pinguicula; species Pinguicula primuliflora. Next base: position 21,507 of record JAOYMZ010002680.1, on the reverse strand, counting down.
GAAAGTGGCGTCAATCTCAATCATCTTCTTCATGAAGGCATAACCCCTTATCGACGCCATGAATGCCAAAAACAATACCTGAATATGTTGTTTCTATCGACATGTATGTAAGTTACTGTTCGTAGATTCGACCGTTCGATGAGATACAAGTGGGATGCAAGCTTGTTGTAGTTTTCTTCGGGTGAACCTCTGAAGATGTTTTGAATACGTCTCATCCCCCGCCAAACTTTGTCATAACTTATTTGTGCTCCTAGGGTTGTGTGAACTAGTGACTAAATTACTATAGGAACTGGGCTCTTCCCAACACCAATAAATGGAGGAGCAACAAGTTTCCTTATCATGACAGACGTCGTCTGTCGATGGCTTGCATATTTGTACTCGAGAGAACAGTTATGATCGTCATTGTAAGTTCGGATTGCCAAATACTCTAATGCATCACAGGCTTTTGCCCCTCGGACCCACCATTTGCAATTTTGATCGACGCAGCATACAACTAACAAAGATTTGTTGAATTTTCTTGTACGAATTTTAAACTTACCACTAAATACGGCGACAATCAATTTCTTCATCAATTGGTCTTTAGAGTCATAATATTGACTTATATGGATGTCTGATCCATCCACAAACGTATAAATGAGAGGCAGTATTAAGTCATCACCTGTTAATACTCGCTTAGACTCGTTTTTAGGATCATTCTATGGATGTGACTCATGTATCGGATCAGCCAGATGTTGAAACTCATATATCGAATCATCCAAAGGCGAATACTCATGTATCCGATCATCCAGAGATTGAGACTGATATATCGGACTAGGACATACTAGCCTAACATTCTGGCTTGTAAGATCCAAATTTCGACGTACCGCCATTTTTTGTTCTGTGTGTGGAGGGTGGCTTTCTTGCGCACCACAGATAAGACAGTGTATCCAGAGTGTCCCATTTTTCAATTCTCATCATAGGATCAAAGTAGTCGTCGTCGAAATTTCCATCAACTTGCCCGTCATCCGGGTTCTCCTTAGGACACAAAATAACTTCCAAGGTGTGTCTCGTGGAATTCTCGTACTCACGTTGGCCTGAAAATCCCACAACATCACCATTATCATACAAGAAAATCGTAGACCCAACATGGTCACACTTCCTGTTGGAATCGTACTATAAAACTAGATCAAATGTATCTTTACTGAGTCCAAATCTGTTGTACATGAGATCTAACAGAGATGCGAATAATATATTCTCCTTGATTCGAGCAACTCTTAAATTACATTCGATGTTTGCAATTCTAACATCCGAATGATCCCTTACTTCTCAAAAATTTGTAAACAATAGAAAACATAACAGCATATGTAAATGGGGGGAAATTATAGAGTTGGGTATCACGACGAAATTGGTCCTGTTATGACCGAATGAATGAATGACGACTAGTCGTGCGAGATACGAAACTATCCGTTCATTTTCATGCTCTAAATCTTATAATGTAATGAAACGATCCACTGTAAATACCATACGAAACTGTAAATCTCACAAGAAAATGCATGACCCATCTCTCGAGTGTAATGATAATACAATAAATCAGCTAGAACTCGGAGTCAAATGCACCTTAAACAAAGAAATCAACTTAAAATGCACCCTTTTCACGCTGAGCCCGTCGATGATCTCTCTCTCTATTTCTCTCTAAATACGTTTTCGGACTAGTCATTGTGCCGGGAATGATAAAGAAATGGAAAAACAAAAGAATGTAAATTTTCGGTTTTCCAGTGACCGTATTTTCGTGCGGTCGTAGATGAATTTGGCGGAAATAAGTGTGGTTAAGTTAGCTTGGTGTTTAGTAGTAATCGTTTAGTGCGTAAACTAAAATATATTCAATTTTTTTATTTATTTTTAAAGTTGAAGGTTACTTTTGTAATTCTTTTTTTAAGTTTAATTTTCGAAAACAGATTTTTCATAAGGTTATTTTTGCAACTGGCCTACAAATTAAATGTGATTTGCATTTTTATTATATGGGTAGTTGTGCTAATTTTATTTTCATTATATATTCTAATCACAAATTTAGTGTGATTAGTATTTACATTATGTATTTTTATGTATTATTAATCTTTTTTCTTTCAATTAATTTTTGTTTTTCATATTATATGTATTCATATTATAAATAATTTATATATGTATGGTGATACAAACTAAAGTTTGATGGTTTTTATGTTTATTACAAACATTGATAATTATATATTTAAAGTATTTCAATTCAAAAATATTTATTTTATTATTTATAAATTTATTTACTAAATCTTATGATTCACGATACGATTCGATTGAGAATTAAAAATTGAAAATTTCGATTCATGATTAACATCACATTTTGACAACTATGACTGTTTTGTCTAATAAAGTTAGTTCTAGAATTTTGTAAAATAATGTTAATGCTACATATAATATTTATTTGAGTTTCTTTTATGATAATGTATGATGTAGTAAATTTGATAACCGGACTCCCCTTAGCAAAGTCATTTGATGTTATCCCCCAACAAGAGAATATATCATATTCAACTACACCCAAAATTATAAAATATGGAGTTGCTTCACCCTAAAAGAGTTAGATTTGATTTTTTTAAGTCTTTAAAGTTAAAAAAGATCCTTACTCAACTTCTCACATTTCTTTCCCAGCAAAGCAACATTACCCAAAAAAATAGGGGAGAAACAAGATCAAAAATTATTTTTTATTTTTAAATGAGCACCCCATTATTAATTTTTTTTTTTATATTCGGGAGGCATTCATTGCCAGGATTACAAAGCTATCTTCAGTACTTCAGGGAGGATCAAAACAGGTTCCTGGCGGAACCTGTTTTGATTTGTCCCTACGGCCTTCTAAGGCCATCACGATCCTTATTCACATGTCCACTATGGTGGTATATGATATATATATATATATACAGAACGGTTTCTATGGTCAGTTTTTCCTTGCGTGGACAATTGTTTCGTAGCACCATCCGTTTTCGAAATTGATCGCACAATTGGAAAGCTTATACATTGAATTGCATATGTTTAAGTTTTGGTGATATTCCGACGACGTTATCACCGTTTAACGGAGGGTAATAAATCCCCTTGGGTTAAGTAGTCCTAAATAGGGTTTTAGAAACCCAGAAATCGGATCAAAGCATGAGGATTTTCATCTATAATGTATAAACTTTCCAATGGTGCGACTAATTTCGAAAATGGATGGTGCTGCGAAAAAATTGTATATATATGAATGAGGAAAACTGACCACAGTAAAACTGTCCATAAGAACTGGACTCTCTCTCTATATATATATACATTGGCATGTAATCTATATATATAACTAGTTATTGCCCGTGGCTAAAAATACTGTTGTGTAAAATTACACGTGTGCGAAGTTACTACCGTTGAAACGATGTCGAAATTATATCAAATCGCATCTCAAATTGAAACTCACAACGCGCTGATTGTTATGGTGAAGTCTGTTTCAATGAACAATGAGTGATTTGCCGCATATATCCAATTGTAAAGAATGTAGGAGAGAAAATTATATTATTAAAGCAATATAAAATGGTTAATAAAATAAAGGTTACTGAAAGTGAATGCACGTGACCGAAAAGATTAGGATGAGAAGGGAAAAAAACTCGCGACTTAGTTAGACGTGTTTTCCAAAAACTATTTTGGTGGATGTTGTTTCGTTCAAGAAACAGGACTCCAATAATATAGATAAGTATAAATAAGGGTATTTCGAGGGTAAATTCAATAAGGGCGGGTTTAGTAGGAGGGATTAGTAGGATATAATAGGATATGATTTAGTAGGATGAGAACATAAAGGTTATCGTTTCAACTTTATTAAATGTTTTACCCACCACCGCCCGCCCTAACCCTCCAAAAAGATTCAGCTTTATTGATGCAGTTAAGAAGTATATTCTCCCGTGCCAGGGCTGAGTCCTGGCTTAGTTGGTCGGAAGGCCTTGTGCTCCTCATAGCCCTTTCGAGCATTCAACCGAAAAAATGGCTTAGTAGATGGCATGTCATTGTGACCCTCTCCTGGACTTGGGCCATTTTTGGCAGGTATGTAGCCATAAATTGGAATCCTGCATATTGAATTTCAACAAGTTTAGTGGAGATATTTTTATTAATGGAGATAACAAACCTCCTAACTGGCAAGAAATATTTTTTAAAAAATGTTAGGTGATCCCTAAATGGATAGGATTGACTAACCCCTAGGGAGCACCCATATAAGTATCATAAGTCAATGCTTGAACAATAAGCATAGGATGTGCCCAACACCTAGGTGTCGTAAAACATTTTTAATAAACTAGATATGAATTCTTCTAGCCAAGATAATTTTGTGGATTGTATAGTAAAATCATAAATAAATTCACAAAAATGGAAGACAAACTTTTTTTTTAAGTGGTTACATACAAAGTAAAAAAAACAATATTGAATCATGATTAAAAAAAGAGAGTTAGCATGAAAATTAATTGAGTAAAAGACAGAAAGATACATGTGGCAAGCGATGAGGGTCAAAATCATCATCACAATGAACAGCAGCCTTTGAGAAATTTGGGCCATTTTTATATTTCGATAAATTAAAACGAAGAACTGAATTATGTAATTTCTTGACGGGAACATTATGAGAGAGCTAACGTCCTATATTTATATTGAGAAAAAGAAATGATTTATAGAAAATAATTGAAAATTTGAAAATATTAATCTCACAATCTCGTTTAAACGATAATTAATACAATGACTAAAATCTGAAGATCGAATTTCTCAAGTTAAGTCAATAAGAATTAACTATCAAAAAAAAGTCATTAAGAATTTTTATTCCTATACTGATACCGAAAATCATCGAATATTAGGATCTCCAAATTTCCTATAATATGTAGTAAATAAATAATGAAGCATTTTCTTTACAACTGTTCAGGACAATACAATTTGATCTATTGTCAACACCTTTGGTTGGAATTGAAATAATAAATGGAAAACTTACACCTAGTAGACCATAAGTTCTATGTTATGATCGAATTTTGATGACTTCGCTGCTTAGAATTAATAAAACCTTAATAAAGGATTACTTAGCTAAATCAAAAATAATAAGAATAATTTTTTTAATTAAAATCCGTCCGTTGGTTTTGGTCGAGGTTACGCGTTAATAATAAAGATGACTACTAATGAGTCGCAATGCATCGCTATCCGATCATTTTTGATATAATAGATCACAAATAACCAAATCAAGCTCATAAGTAAATGTAAATGAATCTAGAGTTTTTATTGTGAGGTTTGCTGAGGGTTTTCCTTGTGCCCGATGACTCCAAACCTGCAAGAAACATAGAAATATAATGGAAGTAGTACCTGCTAGTTGATAATGGTGGAGAGCGTTGTGGCAGGTCTTAATGTTGTGGTTTGAGTCCGAAAAGAGCAGCAACACAGCCCAGTTTTTTTTATCAATGGCATTGGATGGTCGCCGGGATTTGTACATGGTGACTCTCCAGCTGTATTTGGTGCCAAGTTTGAGGTGGTAAATCCAGTGTACTTGTGTAGGAGACCGGCCCGCTCAAAATGCTTGATTGCGCCCGAGACCATGCCGCCGAGTTTTGCTTTTGCTGCAATTCAAGATGGAGCTCGGGCGATATATAAAAGATTACTTAACCATAATGGAAAAGGTGTAATGAAATTGTCGGCCATGGAGTTGTCACCCCATTGGCATCCCTAGCTCTAAACACATGCTTCCATTTTCTCATATTCCTCTCCCTCGTTTTGCTCAATGTGCACTGCAATGCGGTGTAATTGTTGCAATTCCTATTCACGGATTACAAAGTAACCCGGAACAGTATAGGGTTAATGTGAACATGCGCAAACACATCCCCGCACCCTTGCAAACTCGGTTAGCTCATGACCAGGAACATTCACACCATACAATCTTGTCTTCTGGTAGTTGATTTTAAGTCCACTTACTAGTCCTAGACAAGTTAAAGCCCTCTGTATTCCCACTGAATATTAAAGTATCATCAGTATATTGTAATTGTCGCAGGTTAACTTCACCCATAGAAAATCTTTATAGCTGTTCACTCTACAGGATGCCCGCAGTATCCATTCCAAAGCCTCAGCAGCAATAAGAAATAAGAATGAGGACAATGGATTCCCCTGTCTAAGTCCGCGTTGAGGTTTAAACTCTCGTGTAGGACTGCCATTAATTAAGACTGCCACAGAGGGACTAGAAATGCATTCTTTGATCCATGATGTAAACTGAACTCAAAAACCCATCTTTGTCATAATGTCTAACAGAAAGTCCTAGTCAATTGAATCAAATGCTTTTGGGAAGTCAACCTTCACCATGACCAGCCTCCTGCCTGTTCTTTTTTTCCATATCAATGGCTTCATTCGCACACACCACACCATTTTTAATGTTCCTACCCTTTAAGAAGCCAGCCTGACGTTTAGAGATGAGATTGGGCAGGATTGTTTTGATTCGTGCAGCTAGGATTTTTGCAAGTATCTTTTAAGAACAGTTAATAAGGGAGATAGGTCTAAAATGGTTAGGAGAGGTAGGCCTATCAATCTTAGATACCAGTATTATGAATGATGCATTCAAGCCTTTTGCCAGCCTCCTTGTTTCATAGAACTCATTAAGAAAGTTTAGGAAGTCACCTTTTAGTACACCCCAGAAATGCTGAATGAATTTGAAGTTTAGACCATCTGGTCCCGGACTTCTACTTCCATTGCAGCTCCACACAGCAGCCTTCACTTCAGATTCAGTAAATAATCTGACCAGATCAGAGTTCTGCTCATAAGTTACACTCATACATGGATTTGGCATCACCCGTGGCTTCCTAGGTCTAGGTTGAACAAACTGATTATGGAAGTAGTACCTCAAACTTTCCTTCACCTCATTCACCTCTTCCAACCAATATTCACCAAAGAAGAGCCAATTGATATCCATTTGATATCTTCTTTTCCGTAATGATGCATGGAAGAATATAGAGTTTCCATCTCCTTCTTGGATCCATTTTTGTCTAGACTTTTGATGTATAACAGAAGTTTTGTAGTACTCCAACTTTTTCAGCTCTGCCCAACATTCTTTTTTAAGTTGGATCTCGTGATCAGATATACCACTGCTTGCAATCTTCGCATCAAAGAAATTAATAATTTGATGTAGATTCCTGATTTTTTAAGGCACATCTCCATTCCTTTCTATATTCCATTCTCTAATCGCATCTCTCAGCTTCTTTAGTTTAATCTTGAGTTTTTCACCCTTGATAATGAGAAGTTCAGATCTTGAGACCAAATTTGATTCACCACTTGAGATAAAGACTGATCTTTTAATCAGATATCATAACATTTAAACGGTTTGGGCCCCCAATCCTTAGCACCTTCCGAGAGCAGTATTGGTGTATGATCAGATAGCTCTCTATCTAGGATAGTTAATCTGAGTTTCGGCCAATGTGCAGGCCAGTTTTCACTCAGTAGTATTCTGTCTAGCCTACTGGCTCCCTGACCATTGGGATTAATTCAAGTGAATTCAGCATTAGTGAGAGGAACATCCACCAGTTCGATTTTTTAGATAAATTCCGATAACATAGATCCTTCAGTAGCACCATAAAGGGATATTCCAATCCTCTCTGTCTGAGCTCTCGCCGTATTAAAATCCCCCATTATACACCATTTTTCTCCAAGGTAAGACATTCTGCGATTTTCAAGTTCTTGCCATAATAGCTTTTTCAGATTCAACTGACATGGAGAGTAAACACATATTAAGGTAACTTGTTGCCCAACATAATAACCAGATACTCCCACATAATAGTTTCCTTCCCATTCTTCTATTTATTGGAATATAGACGTTTGCCAAGTAAGCAGGATCCCTCCTGAAGGTCCAGTAGAATTTTTATGGACAAAGTCAAATTCTATCTGCTTATCCCATAGCTTTTACACATCTTTTCTATTCACAGTTTGAAATTTCGTTTCTTGTATGCTCACTATTTCTGCTCCTTGTTTTCTCATCATTGTTCTCAGAATTCTGCATTTTGTAGGATCTCCCATACCCCAAATATTCCAACTTAGGATCTTCATTTGGTTAACTCATTCTCCACTGTGTAGGAACTAGTCTCAATTGCAACCACTAATTCCTCACATACTATTTTTTCTCTAAGAAGTTTTCTCTTTTCAATGTTGTCCAGAACAAGATTTTGGACAGTTTCATTTTCACAGCCTTCCAGATCAATATCAATTTTGTTGCAGTAATCTATCATTTCCATGATGTCATTTTTGGTTTTGTTCCTGACTTCCCAGTTTCCATGCAATCTTTTTTTTGTCTAGATATTGTTTATATTGCTTTTCCATTGTACCCAGCATCAACTGGACTTTAGCATAGAGCATTGAGTATTCTTCCTGATCTGGACCATTGTAGATAGCTAGTTGCATATTTTCCGTATTATTCCTATGAGTGGCAGTTGAGTTGGAGCTTATCTGTGTCTCAATAATTTCACGGCTTTGTTGAATCTCAACTAGAGTGATTGCAGAGTTATCCTTCTCAGTGATGTCCTATCTCTGTTGTGCTTCATTCACCAGGTTGTTCTGAGTGTCATTTGCCTCAACTTTATTTTTAAAGTCTTTTGTACTATGGCAGGTGAGTCCTTCTTCTCAGGCTCCATTAACATAGTTGTTTCTCTTCGTAGTATTCTCAACGGAGTTTCCATTCTCACTGCAGGGGTGAGATCAGCCACTGTTGAAGATTGTCCCAACTTCATAGTATTTACTTTGATAGTCTCATTACCCACATTTTCCTTTACCAGCGGTAAGAAAGTATTACTCAGTTGAATCATTGGGCTTGCAATCGGAGCTTTCCCTTCTCTATGCCTCACACCTTTTGGGGAAGAATCCTCAGTATTTTCACATGTTGTACACTTGTTTTCTTCCTGCATCCATATATGATATTGGCACCCTTCTATATCCACGTTCATATTGCTATCAATCTGTGCCGGCTGGAATGTTAGGATCTGGAGTCTACTCATTTATTTTTTTCCTTGCAAAGGTATCATCATCAGATTTTATAAATTGTCCCAGCGCTCTGGTCAACCATTTATAGAACTGTTGTGACATACAAGTAGGAAGAACCCCACGTACCCGAATCCAGCATCTCCTACTTATACTTTCTTTGGATACTGCATCATCAGACCACGATCTCATTGACACAAATAGATTCAGCATAGCATCTGAATCATCAGTCAAAAGTTTCCTCTTGATGTCATCAATTTTTGGTAGGAGAAGTCTTGTCGAACTGTCAATATAGGAGATACCCACATCTTGATAACCTTACCTCTGCATAATTAATGCTATATCTTCATCATATCTACCTTCTCCCAACTTATCAAAAAAATATCTACCTTCTCCCAAAGTAGCAATAATACTAAATGTTATCCATTTCTTTTCATTAGCAGTAGGTAGAAAGCTGCCCCCTTATATCCATGATTTTCCATTACTGTGGCTCATATGTTTGTTCTGATTTTCCAGCATGTCATAAGAGTCTTCAGAGATCAAGTCAGCATTTATGGTGATTTTCGATTCCAGCCTTTTGCCGTTATAGGTAACTTGCTTTGCTGCAACTCTTGGTCATTTGTCATCTGATATTGATCTTTGTTATATTTAGGATACTGCACATCAATGAAATGATCCTTAAACCAGATACCCTGTAGCAACCCTCTAACATCCGAGTTGCTATACATGTAAACAAAGTCATATCTTTGGTTTCTGACATTAAGTTAATTAAGCACATATAGGTCCTTCGCACCATCATACTTAGCAAACATCTGATATAGCTCTCCATTGCTACAGACTTCTGGAAAACCAGAGAAATACAAATTAACAGACATTTCTTTCAATCATCTATTAAACTGTCTGGTGATGTTTGGACGTCTTTGCTGCCATTGGTATTGTTCTCTTTCGTGTCTTCTCTAATTTCCAATTCGAAATTGCAATTCCCTTCTCATAATACCGTCTGTATGTGATATAGTTTGTCTGATTTGAAAACCAACATAGGTTTTTGGAGAAACCACAGGGCTCCCTCCTGTCAATCGAGCTCATTCGTAGAGACAAAGGAGGGTAACTGTGTAGCCATTCCGATAATTTCCATCAGATCTCCTCAATTTTGGAAGTAACCCATGTCAATATAAATCCTTGCCAAACGAGCTCACCCGGAGAGGCAAAACGATTTAGTTCATGGCCCTTTCCGAAGACAGAAGTAGTAATATAATATGTAGAGAGGGAAGTAATGTTGTACAGATCCAGAATCAGATCTGGAAGCTCAAGGAGAGTTTTGCTTTACCAGTAGATTCAGCACTCTTGCCAAATAAGCACACCCGAGTGGCAAAGGAGTGTATCTATGGCCATGACGATAAGTTTTCAGCAGTTGAGCATTGGTCGCCGACGAGAAACTAGTCGGAAGTTGTTACATTGAAAGCTGTGCCCGAGAGAAAAGTTTTTCCCGTCCAATTGCAAATATGATCTAGCAACATATTAATTCTATTTGCAGATAATAAAAATCCAAAATGCTATAGCCCACCATTTATACACTACACCCTTTCACATGGGGAGTCCTATGTGTCAGTGTGTGGGATCCATATAAATGTGATGTGAGTGGGTGGTGTATAAGTGATAATTTTTTATAGTGGAATATAGCATTGTTCAAAATCCAAAATGTACTCAAGGAGTGTTGCAAATGTTTATGAAAACTGCTTTTGGAGGTTGCATCGCACTTTTGGTTTTTTAAGTTTTTGTTAGATCTGCTTCTGCTTTAGAAGTGCAAAAGATGTTTTGGCCTATAATCCAAAAGCAGAAGAGGAGATGGTTCTGCGATGGAAAAATAGGCGGTGACATCGAAATATATATATAAGACCATATTATCTTATAATTTCTTCAATCTTCTTCAATCCCGTATCGTCTGAGTTTCTGTAAGGGTAAAATTGAACTTTCCTTATATAAATATAAGAAAATCTATTTTTAATTAATAATATTTGCAAACACTACTATTAAATTTTTTTCTGTAGCACTACAGTTTTTGCAAACACACAACATTTTTTTACAAATCACTTTTTTCTTAATCTTTTCCATTGAAAAGTGTTTTGCAAAAGTAGAAGAATTTGCAAATGCGCACTCAATCCTGCATAGGGATGACAATGAGGGACTGTCCTAGACTGACCTCAGTTGGCCTGGAGGCGGACCTGCCCCTAGGCTCGCCCCCGCTGACTTGCATGCCCAGATCGATTTGGGTCAAACGTAACCCCCACCTCACCCAAGGATCAATTTGGTCATTAAAATGTTTTTCAAAAACGGATTTCTCAAGTTCGTGTAGCTTATATGCTTCCATACTGCAAAAGAATAACGGAGAAAGAGAACGAGAAGACCGTGGCGGAGAACAACGAAACCGTAGCATAGGACGACGGAAGGAACTGGACGCTATTTACCAAATGCAAATCGGTGCATGCCAGATCTCGTCTGAGTGAGGAGGAGCAATCAAGGGTGAAGGCGAAGGAGAAACATGAACATATTCCAGCAATACGCTCAAAGTCTGTGACCATGTTCTTCACAAACTTCCCACCAATTTGGGAGACGAGTCAGGCAAGAAAATTCTTCGACGAGTATGGAAAGATTGATGATGTTTTTATCCCACAAAAGCTGTCTAGGAATGGAAAAAGATTTGGATTTGTGCGGCATGGAGGGAAGGTGGATTCAAAGGAAATAGCAAAAAGGATTGACTGGCGGAAGGTTCGAGGATATGGGTTGCAGGTGAACATTGCCAAATACTAGCACATGAACGCAGAGCAGGTGCAAAAGAAAGTCTGGAAATCAAATAAGCCCGCAAGCCCGCTCGCGAATCATGTGAGACCGGGTATCTCTTATGCACAGACAACATCTAATGCCACTCCTATGCCTCATGTATATGCAGATGGGGATGATTCTTCCTTTAAGATTCTAGATGATGAGACCCAATGGCTGAAGAACTCGTTGGTAGCCAAGTTGTGCCTAAATGATGTGGATGAAGTTAACTGTTGGATGAGATTGATGGGATTTGCAGATCTAAGAATTATGACTATTAAGGAGGATACAGTGTTAATCTGAGGGCTCACCCCATCACTGACTGGCGATATTCTGCGATTTGGATAGCAAACAACCAATTTGCTATTTCATTCCGTGGAAAGGTGGGAGGAGGATATGGACTTAGATCGCTGCAAGGCATGGATACATATCAAAGGCCTGCCCATTCATGCATGGACGGAAAGATGTTTACGATGGGTTGGAGGTAAGCTGGGCTCGGTAACCTTTATTGATGAAAATACAGTCGTGCACCAGTTCTTGAAATGGTGCCAACTGGAAATTGAAACTACATCCCAGAAGACGCTAAGTGGCATGTTGAGCGTGGCTATTAATTCCAGGAAATATGACTTGCTGATTGAGGAGGAGGATGCTGAAGAACACCAAGAGGCTGCTTTGCTGTAGAAATGCATCATGCCCGGTTGTGAAAATTTGCCAACAGACAGCACCATGCCGGTGTCGGAGAATCCCTTCGACGAGGATAGAAAATAATTTGAATTCGAATTCAAACTCAAATTTGAATTTGATTTCGAAATCTTTTGTAGGATATTCGGAAATATCTTCTCCGCAAATCTCAGATGAATTGATGCATAACAGAACAAAGGGAAGCTGTTATCTGAACAGGTCTGCAACGTCCAGCTATCACCAACCACATCAAGACCTTCCGGATATACATGAAGTGGAGCATAACGGACTAATTGAGGAACCATCACGTGACCACACACGTGAGGACAATGACATACTCAATGCAAGCAATGTGCTTGTCCCTTACACAAGAGAGACACCAAATGCCTCTAATGAAACTTATGGATCTATGGACATTGAGTTAGTGAAGAAGGTACTCCTATATAGTAAGTTGCTACTTGGTGGGTTAAATAAACAAAAGCATCAACCAGTCAGGATAGGCCCACTAGCGAGACAAATCTGGCTAACAAGGGCTAAGGAAAATAGGAGGAGGAGGGCTGACCATTTGCAGCTTCAAAGGCACCACAAAGTGGGTCTCAAAGGATGTGTTAGAGTGTTGTATCGCGATGCTAGTGTAGATGGATAGGGCGAAGGAAGAGACTTTACGAAAGACATGGCAGCCACTACTGATCTTGCAAATGTTATTGGCATTCAATTGCACCAAGAACACTCATCCTTACTGGTAGATATGGAGCGAAGAGATTATGAGGCGAATAACCAATAGTAGTTGCGTAGTAGTTGGGAGAAGTGGATGTGTAAAATGAAGATAGCAAGTATCAATATTAGAGGATTAGGGGGGCCTCATAAAAACGAGAGATTGCTTCTATTATCAGGAAGCATAATGTGCAAGCAGTTTGTGTTCAGGAAACTAAGATGACTGATATTTCTCGAAGAGTCTATGCACAGTTGTGGGGAGCTGTGGACTTTGGGTTTTTTCTTTAAACTTGCCATTGGAAACTCTGGAGGAATACTTACCACTTGGAGATGCGATGCATTCACTATGACAGATCACAGCATGGCAGAAGGGTATCTGGAGGTGCATGGACAGTTGGCTGACAAACAGGTGGACATAAGGTTGGTTAATGTCTACTCCCCGGGTCTATATGTAAGAAAGCAAAGGCTATGGATACGTTTGAAGCAGAAGGTTGAAGCTGGCCAGGGTGCAAATTAGTGTATATGTAAAGACTTTAATACAGTTCGAGATGCTAATGAATGGAGAGGCATCCATAACTACCCATTGCGAGAAACTCAAGGCTTTAACAGCTTTATTCAGCAAGCAGGATTGCATGATATACCCTTGCAAGTACGGAAATTTACCTGGTACCAACCTGGCGGGAGCAGTGCAAGCCGACTGGACAGATTTCTCCTAGCAGGCAGTTGGCAGAACTTGTGGCCTAATATACTTCTATCATCTTTTAACAGAAAATATAGCGACCACTGTCCAATTATACAAGAAGATGATTCAACTAACTGGGGACCAAAGCCCTTCAGGGTCCTAGATGCTTGGTTTCAACACCCTAAATTTGAAAAGTTCATGACAGAGCAGTGGGGACAAATTGATGTTTATGGACGAGCGAGTTATGTCATTATGCATAAGCTGAAACAGCTTAAAGCTGCCCTAAAGTATTGGAATCATAGTGTCTTTGGCAATCTCATTAAAGAAGTTGGAAAAGGCAGTGGATGACTTACGAATTTTAGACCTGAAAATGGAGCAGGCACCACTCACTGACATGGAGAAGGAGAATAGAAAGATAATTACTGCGGAGCTGATGAAGCTTACTAAGATGCAATCTAATCTGATATTCCAAAAGTCCAGAAACAGGTGGTTGAAACAGGGCAATGCGAATACAAAGTATTTTCATGCGTTCATGAAAAACAATAGATCCTGAAATACCATCAAATGAATCTACAAGAACGGAGCATGAACTGAAGATTTTAAAGAAGTAAAGTAGTATATTCATGAGGAGTTCAAGCGGCACTACTCTGCTCCTACAGTGCAAGGACCGAAAGTGAATTGGAATTTGTCTCATATTCTAGCTACAATAGATGCAGAACTAGTGCTCGCACCTTTCACTGAGGAGGAAGTGTATGCGGCAATCAGAAGTTGTGGAAGTACTAAGGTCCCGGGGCTAGATGGATTTAACTTTGGATTTATTAAGCACTTCTGGAGTTTGATAAACCAGGACATTATGAACTTTGCTCACGAATTCTGGGTGGAGGCTAAAATGACTAAGGGATTGCAAGCAACCTTTGTAGCACTAACACCCAAAATCTCTAGCCCAAAATCCATTAGAGATTTTTGCCCAATATCTATGATTGGCAGTATGTACAAGATACTGGCAAAAATACTATCAACAAGACTCAATAAGGTGCTACCAGGTTTGATCTCAAATAACCAAACTGGATTTGTGTCTAGTAGGAATATTCTGGACAGTGTTCTCATTGAAAATGAGATTATTTTTGAAGCTAAGTCAAGAGGGAAGAAGTGTGTGTTGTTCAAGATGGACTTCAAGAAAGCATTTGATAGTATCTGCTGGGAATACTTATGGGACCTTATGGCTGCTATGAGATTCCCTGAAAAATGGCTGCAGTGGATCAAGTGTTGTGTAGAAGGGGCCTTCATTTCGGTCACTGTAAATGGCAGCTTTTGTGGAGAGTTTAAGATGGGACGTGGATTAAGACATGGAGACCCATTATCTCTTCTCTTATCTGTTATTGCAGCTGAAGGCTTGAACGTTTTTATAAGCAAGATGATGAATGAGGAGCGACTGGAAGGGTATAAGGTGGGATCTAAGCAATTACAAATCACTCAAAAGCAATTTACTGATGACACACTTCTATTTGGCAATGGAAGTATCTCGGATACACTGGCCTACAAAAGAGTATTGCACTTAATTGAGTTAGCTTCTGGATTACGGGTTAACTTTAATAAGAGCCAACTCTACTCAGTGAACATGAGACACTCTGAGAGTTGTATGTATGCGGACCTACTGCATTGTAAACTAGGAGCATTCCTGTTCAAATATTTGGGAGCTCCAATGGGGGCTAATCCTAGATGACCAGAAACGTGGCAGCCTGTAATACAACTGTTTGAGAAGAGGCTAAATGGCTAGGAGAAGATGTATATTTCAATGGGAGGTTGTGGTCCTCATTAAAGCCATATTATCTGCCCTACTACTATACTATTTCTCAATATTCAAGGCACCTGTGGCTGTTCTAGTGCAGCTAAGAAGAATGATAAGAAAATTTTTATGGGGAAAAAGCGAGAAGGGCATAGACGAATATGCTGGGTGAAGTGGGACAAGATCTATTATCCGACGAGGAAAGGAGAATTGGGAGTGAAGAGTATGAAGGAGTTTAATGAATCTCTAATGGCTAAGTGGGGAGTTCGAACTTTGACTAGTGACTCTAGCAATTGGATTGAGGTTGTGGAGTCCTTATATGGGGACCCCACTTATCCAAGAAGTTTTCAGCAGTCAACAATCCCTAGGCAGAGCTCAATTTGGTGGAAGGATCTATGTGCTACTGTGTTAATCCAGAAGTAGTTCCTTAAGTACATAAGTCGGGAGATTGGAAATGAGGAGGCTACTCATTTTTGGATGGATACTTGGAAAGGAGAGGTTAGCTTTTCGAATAAATTCCCTGAACTATTTCTAAATGCAGCCGACAAAGAAGCCTCTATAGCAAATAAGAGAATTTATATGAATGACTCCTGGTACTGGAGGTGGAACTGGCTGAGCTCATGGACTGAGGCAGAAGCTAACTAATTCCTACAATTGCTTCTACTAATATCAGATGCCCCCCGTCCAACAGTGCATGCAGATAAGTGGTTATGGAACTCAACCGAAATAACTACAAGAAATATTAAGCAAGTTTTCTCAACAAAAATTGTGTATGAAAACTTGATGCAGAATAAGTGGGCAAGTACAATGACGAATCACGCTGTCCAAAATGCACAGAACGGGAGTACAATGCAAGGAGATGCAACTGGAAATTTGATGCAAGGGGATGCCTATACCATACATCAGATGCAGCTGCAGGGGGCTGATAGTGTAATCCTAACCTGGAACAGATTTGTACCTCTGAAGATCTATGCCTTTGTGTGGCGTTTGCTCCAAAACAGACTCCCTACCAAGGTGAACCTTGTAAGACGTGGTGTGGCTCTACCCTCCTCAACATGTGGACTCTGTAATCCGCGAGATGAAACAGTTAGCCATCTTTTCTCGGAATGTCGGCCGATCCAAAATCTATGGTGTAGAATCTATCAGTGGCTACAATGCATGCAAGTCATACCTGACGGGGAGTACATTCTCACTATGCATATGGCGCGTCTTCGGCCACCATGGACAATCGCAATCTGGAACCTGCTGTGGTAATTAACCATTTGGGAAATCTGGAAAGCACAGAATACAAAAGTGTTCAGTCAAGTTGAAGTAACTACTGGAGAAATTATAGAGAGAGCGCAGCTGAATACTTGGGGACTCTTGCCGTGGGATTTGCAGGTTGGTGTATGGTTCCTAATCAATGCCTTCGAACATGACTCCTGAAGTAGAACAGAAAACCGTTAGTTCTGGAAAAAGGGTGAGGATAAAAAATCGAAATCTGGGAAATGAAATTGAGACTTATGGAGGATGGCTGATGATGATACAACCCCAAATTCAAGAGGCTCACTACTGCGTGCTATCTGTGACCGACCTCGTTGCCGGTCAGCTGCCCTATACCAATCTATGGAGGGCCTCGAGACGACTGGATATTGGAATCTGTGTGAAGTTGCGAGAAGCTAGAGATTGCAAACCAGAGATGTATTTTAATTTGGAGAAAACAAATCAGTCGGAGAATGTGAAGTATAGAGGAAATTGACCGCGCATACAATGAAAATGAATATCTGTACTGAAGGAGAAAGGAACGTCTAGCGACACCTGGGGAACGACAGGACAAATGTAACGCGGTAGAGTACACGTGCAGAAGAGAAAACATGCTGGGGATTGGGCTCGATCTTCAACTTATAAGAAAAATTGTAAGCCTCATGGCACTACTGGACTGCGGCCCGAAACTGTAAATAAAATATATAAAAAAGTAATAAAACTTTTCACTTATCAAAAAAAAGCTTATCTGCTTCCATTTTTATTTATGACGGAAACTGTAAATAAACAAAATATTAAATATCATGTGAAAAGGAGTCTTATATATATACAAGAGTATAACCGTTCAACAAATTAATACAAATAAATATAATAAAATTTAAAAGTTGCATGAACAAACCATAAATTTTATTGCCATAAAATATTTGCTTAATATTTCTAATCTCCATCATCTAAATCTTCTAAAATGTTCTCAATATGACTTGCATCTTTTCATGCATTAAAAAAAAAGAATATTATACATTGATTGTATAGTATAATTTTATTATATAAAATAATCTTATAAGAAAATTATCATTTAATTTCAATCAACTTTGGGTATATATTAGAATTTTAATTGTACTTGTATGAAGTCTATTACGTTGGTGAGTAATAATGCGTCCACTCGTACTAAAAGTCAGTTTTGAAACAGTTGTAGAAATTGGAATAGCCAAAATGTCCTTCGCAAACTTATTTAAGATAGAAAACATGCCCTATTTGACTTCCACCAAACCAAAACATCAAAATTATCACCATCTGATAGCCTTCTCATTTTATTAAAGATCTAAGTCTGACATTACCTTTACTCATATATCCTCTACAGCATCATATTCAGCAATCCTTCTAGTAACCAGTGGAACACCACTACCACTCGCAACTGACTTAACACCCTTCCTAATAGCAATAGTATTTTCGTGCTCATGTATCTTCTCACATTGTTCATACGTTGCAAATAGTGTACGACATGCACACATTACTTCATCTACCTCCACAATCTTTCCTTTAACATTTTTCTTAAAGATATTCGAAAAATAACAGTGCAAAATATTGTGTTTATATCTCGGATCAAGTACGGCAGCTCCCCCCATTGTGCAATACATATTCTTCCAATAATTTTCAAATTTAATAATAATCTCTTGTGTCATAGCCTCAACCACAAAATTATGAGAATGATGTCTTGCTTTCAAAGCAATCATAATCTCACATATGGTTGGAAAGAATAAATTCACTGTAACATATTGTGTACCTCATAAAACATTTGTCATAATCACAATCTCAAATGATGTCATATTTTCAAAACTATCACAACTTCACAAATGATGACAGAAAATGAGTTTAGAGTAGTATATTTCGTACCTGAAAAAACATTTGTTACAATATAAAAAACTTTCAACCTCTCACACATCTCTCGAGTTTTGCTCCAATCTTCCTCACTAGGTGCACATGTAATTTTTTATCATGATGCACCAATCTACATATACTTCTTTGTACTCCAGAGTAATGGATAGCCTCAGATAAGTTGAATTCCAGCAAGTTCTATAATCAGGTTGAATCTTCTTACCTAATGAAGTTCATCAGATAAGTATAATTCCAATGATTTATACATTCAGGTTTGAGCTTCCTACCTAATGGAATCTTCAATTGGTGAGTCGTGTCCTCAAATAAGTTCCATCTTCTAGGGGTGTTTACCCAATAAGTAACACTGTTGCGCACCAATTCAATCCGTTCATCAATGACTTATAAACCTTCTCTCAAAATCAATTTGAAAATATGTGCTCTACATCGAAATGGAGCATTACTCCATCTGCAAAAAGAGAGTTTGCATGCAATTCTTTCTTCCCCTTCATTAAGATTTCCATCATTAAATCATTGGTAGCACAATTATCTACTGTAACGGTCAATAATTTGTTATCTAGATTCCATTCCAGCAAATAATTGAATAAGACATCATGGAGAACCTTAATAGTATGTGGAAAAGGCACGTAGATAAACCAATTGATATAATAATATAAGGTATAAGATATTATTTTAATATTGAGAAAACATTAAGACAAAGAATGCAGGAGTGTGTGTAGAATAATAAGCCTTATGATATGACTATATAAAGTCCAATGATAATCAATAAAGTTCGCAGTGATGACCATGTATCCTTTCTTCTGATTAGAAGTCCACGTATTGGTTGAGATAGCAACCCAACCTTCATTCTTGTTCAACTGTTCCATTATTTATCTTTTTAATTTTTCGTACAATGCAAAAATATCATTCTTAATGGTGTTTCTTGTCACCATCTTGAAATATGGATTCAAAGTGCTCACAAAAGCCTTGGCGCATTCATGATCAACCATAAAAACATAATACTCATGCTGCACTATCATCTTCGTAATTGCGTTTCGAGAAACTTGTTGATCAAAATTGTAAAGATCCAACTCGGATTTATCCTTGTTGAAGTTCGAGGCTGATAAGAACATCTTCTTAATATCACACACCCTTCTTTTAGGACATATTTCTAGGTGCTTCCTCAAATGACTTGTTCCGTCATTTGAAGTTCCAGCTAACTTTCTTTTACAATGGTTGCATTCACTTTTTGCTTTCCGTCACTATCTTTTATCTTTGTATAATCGAGCCAAATACTTGAGCTTTTTTAAGCTCTCTAGTCACACTTACACTTGGCAATTCTGTTACTTTTCATCCATCTGAATTACAAAATTTACCTCAAGACGGAATTGATTATGTTTTTTCATTCATTATGATCCAACTCTACAAATAAAATGTTATACAGGACTAAAAATGACATCAATTTAAAATATGTCTCAACTAATAAAAAACAAATCGAAAACACTAACTAAATAAAATTCAATAAAATTCATCGAATAAAATCAACAATAAATAAACTAATAGATGCTTTAATAAATTCTGCGAGCCAATGGAATTTGGTGTCTGTTTGCAAGTTCTTCTGCAAATGGGCTTTTGACTTTTCAACCGCAAAAGCTCTTTTTACAGTGTTTTCAATTTTAGCTTTTGCCGGTAGCCTAGCGGTGGAAAAGTTTCCAAAAGCTCAAAAGTCAAAAGCTCCAATGGACTTGCTTTTGGGAGGCTTATGACGGTGGCAATTTTGTAATTATTTAAAAGTTTACATTTAAGACAATTTTACTCCTATAAACAAATAAATAATACCAAAATACCCTCATTTCCATCCAGTATTTTCTTTTCATTCTCTACCTCCGCTCTTCTACTTTTCACAATTCTCTTCCCCGCCTAACCATGATCTACAAAAACCTAGTTCTCTCAACATTTTTTCATGTTTGTTCTTCCTGTTGTGAGTGCAGACCCAATTCTCCAGGTAATTTCTTTCTTTCTTTCAATTGATGAAACAAAATCTGCAACATATCCTGTTTCACAGTTCTTGTTTGTGGGTTGTGATCGATAGCTTTTATTCTTCAATTTTTCATTTGCGGGAATCAACCTTTTAGTCATGTCCTTGATTCCCTCATCATCTGTTTCGTCGTCAAATTTTCATTTTCGGGAATCAACTTTTTATGCAGAAAATTAATTGATTTTTATGAATTCATAGATGGGTCTGGCATCAATGTTGAATTCGATTACTTAGTTTACGTTTGATGTTTTCTTTGATGTTTCTCCATTAGTATGGCAACTGAAAACTTTTACTTATAGTGAAACCAAACCTTTGAAAGAATTTTTGAAGCTGTTTATAAACCCTAAGCTGACGATTACCCTGTCTTATCCCAACTGTCATAAAAAAAAGTAGCTACTTGTTCCTCAACGGTGACCTCTCTCATAGCTTGAAGTCCATAGTCATGGACTAGTGTCTTCCATAACCAGTGTTCTAAAAGGCAGAAAGCGGTGTTGGGGCGCCCCAGGCCCCGCCACCGCCTCGGCCGCCTTGGCGCCGCCCCGGGGTTTTTGGGTTTCTGTTTTTTTTTCGTGTTTCATACAATTTATTTTGTGTGTTAACTGTAAACTAGTTTTTTTTGTTCCATTCAATTTATTCTAACTCATGAACTCTATGTTTTTAACTAACCTGCTTCTGTTTCAGCGCACA
>JAOYMZ010002669.1:0-24400 GCA_025802335.1 Pinguicula primuliflora | reverse complement strand
TATCTTCCGGGATAAAGATAATTGCATAGAAGGATATGATGTGCCTTATTCTGGCAGGGATGAAAGCATAGAAGAAAGCGACGTTGACAATCGTGTTGTGAATGGGTAGTAGGTTTCTTGTTGTTGTTGTTGTTGTACCTATTTATAGGGGCTAGAATTATCAAAATTGCACCGTGAACGTGATATCTAGTTGTTCAACATCGAAATAGATGAAAAGAGTTGCTCTGTTAGTGAAAAGACGCAACTTTGCGTGGATCATGAAAAGATCATACGCACCGTCTATGAAAAGTCTCGTTGTGTTAATGTATTTGGAAAAAATACCTATAGTTTAGGGCTCGACTAAGGTATCCAGGTTAACCACGTATAGTCACGCAATGCATATTTGATGAATAAGATTTTACAAAATACACGCTCTGTTAGAGTTTAGAGTTTAACAATAACGAGAAATACGCGACTGGACATGGTGTACCCGAATAAATTAGTCGATTTCTAAATTCTACATGCTAGAACTTTGACGAGGACTACGTGACTTGACGTGGTATACCAGAATATATTGGGCCCTAAATTCCATGTGCTAGAACAACGAACAGAACTACGCGACTAAACGTGGTGTACCCGAATATGTTAGTCGGGCCCTAAAACCTAGAAGCTAGAATAATTTCGACAACTACACGACTAGACGTGATATATCCGATTACATCGGTCGAGTTCCATACCCTAGATTCATAAATAACCAGGATCCAGTAGTTATTCCTAAATTCATCTTCATTGCCTTTAGCTAATCATTCTTGAGTCTTGACCTCATTCAGAATGTCACAACTCCATTCTTTACATATAATTGCACTATGTATGATTCATTCATCTCCAAGTCAAGATACTCCTACTAGGGAATACAATGAAGTCTCTTTGTTCACAACAATCGACTTATATGAGAATATGATCTTGTCTTACGTCGTGCGTCCAAAATAAGTGGTATTGACACACATATCATTATGCCATCCTTCAACATAAATTACTTTTAGGCTATAGGGCCCGACTACATGCGGTGAACTCAGATACATAGTCAGGCTCTATAGCCTAATAATAAATGATGATCCATGTTCTTTTTTCCGTTAACATAAATCAAGATAGTGTTGTCGTTCATTCCTTGGTAGATGCGGTAAATGCGGCTACACGCGGTGAACCCGGTGTCGGCATTTAGTGCCCGACACTAACCCTGCAACCCACCATAACATCATTGAACAACGGATGCTGTTCCATCCCCTTTGCGATTCGGACGCCCTATCTATCCTCCCGCTGGCGGGTAGGAGTTTTTCTATGTAATTCGCTACGCTTGCTTGCCCCCATTGGCGTACTCTATTGCCTGTCAGTTTGGTTAGCGAAACTTTTTCGGTAACCTTAAGTCGTCATGCTTTTCGGGAAGATTTTTCCTTCTATACTCCCTTCGTAAGATCAAAGCTCGAAAAGGATTAAGATTGTGGAAAGATTACTATCATCTTAGCGAAGGCGATGACTCTTCCGGGATTAACACGATGGGTCTCTTGGTCATTGTCGATAGCTGTGCGGTTGTATAATAGTTGATGGACCGACTAACTTATCTGGGTTTACCACGCGTGGCCGTGATCTTATCGTCGGACGTGAATCAAACAACAAATGCTGTGCTAATTACAGGTTAGTTGGAGCACGAATGCCACTTTCGGAATAACCACGATTGGTCAAGGTCAGATCAATTGCTGTGTTTGTTCTGACTATGCTGTTCGGTATAACAAAACTCCTAACCACGTATAGATGACTTTTAGGATGGATAAATTCCCGACCACACATCATGTAAATGAATACAACTGAATCCTTCTTCTCAAGTCACAATATGAAAAATTGGAAATGAAAAATTGGACTAGGTACGATACAAACGGCTGTACCTCACTCCCGTCATCCACTTGTAGTTTCGTTTTCCTTATCAACAAGCGACTGTTGCATGTCTTCACCTAGCATCCGAGGATACCGCACTTCTGGCAGCGATTCTTGTGCTTCATTCTTACTTTGCCCTCAGATGGAGAATGCAAAAAATTGGTCTTCCTCTCTTCTTGCCAGGAACCTTTGGGGTCAGAAAAAGGGGTGCATTGATAGGAACGACATGGAGATTACGCCATAACATGGATTCTCATTATGCACCCTTGTGTAGTCCGACACCGACAAGTTAAGACTGTGTGAACTCTTGTCGTCATCTACGCAAGATGCCTTGGCCTGAATGTTCATCACCACTTCTATCTCGTTGACGTTGGACTGACGTGAAATCAGTCTATTAGCTTTGGTCTCATCCATTGCCACATCAATTGTCATGGACTCTTGTCTCGGCAAAACTATGGAGCCAGCCTGCGTACATTCTACCACTCTTTTTGGACGCAAAACAACTTTCAAAGTGTGTCTCGTTGAATCCTCGTTCTCACATTAGTTTAAAATTTCCACAACATCGCTGTCATCATGCAAGAAAATGGTCGACTCTGCATGGTCGAACTTTCTTTGGGATTGTACTGCAAAACTAAATCTTTTATATCTCTACTGACCATATCTGGTGTAAATGAGATCTAATAAAGATGCGAACAATAGGTTCACCTCGATTTGAACAGCTCTCAAACTACAATCGACGCCTGTTCCTATAAGTTCTGGAAGATTCTTTACCTCATCAAGGTTCACAATATTATAAAATAAAGTCAGCTTCATCCGCAAATAATAGATAACCGGGTTACTCGACCAAGCATGATAATCACGACTACAAGGTGTCGGGTGATCGAACGCAGGCCGCACCCTGTATTCATGTGTTTCTGGAAAAATTTAGCTTAGAATTGGGGAGAATAGAAGAAAAAGGTTGATTTGTATTTTTCGATGATCGAAAAACCGTAACGGTGGTTGGGAATAGCAGGAATGAGTGTAATTACGTTCGTTGGCAGTTTAGTATCAGCGTTTATTTATGCTAAACTAAAATATATTCGATTTTTGATTTATTTTTAAAGATGAAAGTTACATTTACAATTCTTTTTTTAAGGTTACTTTTCAAAAACCGATTTGTCATAAAGTTACTTTAGCGATGCATGCTAATTTAAAAATGAAAAATCCTATACACACAACTTATAAACCAAAAATTAAACCAGAATTCAATGAAATGACGAAACTAACCCAGTCTGAGTTTAGTGAGAGGGATAATTTAGTCAATTTCTTGAATTTCGATTTACATTACGGATTTCTGTTAGCACAGCTCTTCAAAAAAATTAAGGAATGTCATAGAAGAAATGTTTTTTTACCCCATAAACAATTTGGTCAAATTGGCACCGAAAACGATGTCGTTACACTGGATACCTGACCCTGTGATTCTATCATCTGCGTGTTAGAGAGCAGCCATTTACAAGGAAGATTCGGGGAGAAGCCCTAAGAAGCCCATTGTTGTCGAGATCAATCGATCTGCAGATAATCTTCTATTATATCCTATTGAAGAGGTAAGAAATGGCGATGGCAGCACTAAGGCGCGAGGGCAGGCGTATGGCGGCTCCTCTCATCTCTCCTCATCCCATCCGCTACTCTCTCGCTTCTTCCGAGTAAGACGCGATCTCTATTTCTCGATTTATGTTATTAGTTAAAATCGATTCGGGCCTGCATTGTTCTTATTTAATTATATCTTTCGTGATTGTTGTCGGCCTATGTGAATTGTGATTCGCCACGGTCCATAGATGGAATTGAAAATGTTTGAAATTTCTTCTACTGGTATTCGATTGAAATCTACGACTGGTATTGAAAGTTTCATTATTTTCATTTCAATTGGTAGTTTTGCAACCATGATTCAACATGTTTCATAATTTCCGGCTCGATTATAGTTATTATCTTTTGGCTTGAGTTTTTGTGCTATTAAAGATGTATTTGGATCCGTTAGGTGATTTAGAGATTAGTTCAGTTAGTAATTTGATTGTGCTACAAAGGAAAGGACATATTTGATAATACATATTCCTGATTTTTTTTAAAGGGTTACTAAAGCACTGGCTACTTATATAGTAATGTCTCTTGGAATTCTATCGGTTCTCTTTTATATGATTTTTTCTGAACTGTTAGACATGGAGGGAATGTTATTTGAGCTGATAATGATATATTGAGCCATGAGACGGAGAGAAACTAAGGGTAAAAGGGGATCTAAATCAGGTACTAATAGATGTTTAATCGTAGGCGAGACTAAGTTTTGGTGGAGTTACAGTGATAAAAAATTAGGTTGATATATCACATTAAACATGTCTGCATTTTTAGCTTTTATTTTGGCTTTTCCATTAAATAAAAAACAACACTTGTCAACAGGGAGCTGGCATTCTCAGGAGTTCGCTCTATTTCTACTCAAATTGGTAAGATATATATTTTTATTGGTCGTTTGTCTAAGATTCTAAGATTTGATTTTCTTGTTACATATGAATATTTTCATCTTTGGAGATGGGATTCTGATGCTGAAAAAACATTATGCAGTTCGCAATCGTATGAAGAGTGTTAGGAATATTCAGAAAATAACAAAAGCTATGAAGATGGTTGCAGCTTCAAAGCTCCGAGCTATTCAGTCTAGAGCTGAAAATTCGCGTGGACTATGGCAGCCATTTACGGCTCTTCTTGGTGATATTCCAAGTATGCTTTAATTAAATGCTTACAGCTTACCATCCCTTAATGTCATTTTTTCCTGTTTCTGTTTATGCTTTTAGGTTTGTGTCCAGCTTTGTTGTTTTGACTTGTACGATACAACCATTTAAATAATCTTTGAAGACAATCACTGTAATTGTTCGTGTCCAATTATGTTGATGCATCAGGTATTGATGTCAAGAAGAATGTTATTGTTTCGATTTCGTCTGACAAAGGTCTATGCGGTGGCATTAATTCTACATCTGTGAAGACTAGCAGGGCTCTCCATAAATTAAATTCTGGTATAGTGTGCATTTGCCTAAGTTTGAAGCTCTCTATCTATTGCTGTTCTTTCTTTCCTGCACTTTTTGTCAAGTTGTCAAGGGTCAATAAATGTATGTATGTGGATTAGGTCCAGAAAAGCAGTCTAAATATGTCATTTTGGGAGAGAAGGGGAAGGCCCAACTATTGAGAGACTCAAAGAATGACATTGAGTTATCAATATCTGAGTTGCAGAAGAATCCGTTGAACTATACTCAGGTTCTCTTCTTACTGACGTTTTCCTTAGAGTTGACTTTTTTTAATGGAAAAAATTCCAGAGCATTATTTAATGTCTTGTGAGTTGTGATAGTTTTATGTTTCTTAACTCTAGTTATTGCGCTTACCTAATTGGAGATAATCTTCTGTTAGGTTCAGTGACAGTACCACCATTTTTTAATCATAAACCACGAAAAAACTTTTTGTTGTTAAATGGTTAGTCAATTTGATACATGGCCCAACCTAATGTAGAATCATGCATGCTGTGAAACGTGCGTGTTTGCTTACATCATAACCCGGTTTAGTTTATTCATTAACCCTGGAACCAAAATTAATAAGTTTTGGTCATCATGCTTTATATCAAAAGTTTCTACTCCTGACTAAGGCCTTGTTTTGTGCACACTTTCTTCTACTTTTTCTACTATTTGTTTTTATTTTTAGAATGAGTAGTGTTTTGTGCAAGTTCTTAAAAGATGATTATTTAAAATATATATTATAAAATTAATAATAGATTACCAAAATAATTTTTATTTAACTAATTAAGGATAAAAATAAGGGTAATTATGTCTTCTAACTTACTTATAAGTTTGATCTAATTTCAAAATTGTCATGCTTATAAGAAAAAAACATGTCTAGGTGTATTTTTTTAGAAGGTGTAGGTTCTAACAATAAGAATAAGTAGTAGTACTTGTACTGCGCAAAACACTCATTTTTTTAAAAAATATGCTTATAAGCACAATCACAATTTTAATTATGTTAGCAAAACATGCCTTAAGTTTTTATTAGTATGTGGTGATTAACCTTGGATTTTCCAATGTTGTGTATGTCATTCGGTGAACAACTTGCATTATTTATTAAATTGTTTTAGACAGTGTCAGGATCCCAGGATATTGTGAGTAGAGAGTATAGGATTAGTTGAACTCAGGGATGGGGAGAACACACCGAGTGGACTCAATACAAGGAGAACACAACCGGTTGCTCAATGGGAGAACAAGACCTTTAAACTAAACCGAAGATAACTTCTTCATTCATAACTTACATAATGCGTCTTACAAAATGACCTCCTTATATAGAGGTTGATACAACTCCAAATACATGAATTAAATAGATAACTACTTCCACTTCTCAATGTTCTTGAGCCTTGTGTCGATCTTGATGACTATATTAATCACCCTCTTAACAAACACTTCAAGCACTAAAATATTCCTGGCAGACAGCTTCTCTAAAACTTCTTGCTGAAAGTAACAAAACATTCATTTTATATGTAGTAGAAGTTCACTTCTACTTTGCTTCTGTAGGTGTAACCTCCCAAAATTGCTTATGGAGAAGCTGCGGTTAAGCAACTCTTCCAGAAAACTTATGTTATAGTGTTCTTAAGAAGTGTTACAGATACTAGGCTTTCGCTTTTCTCTATTTTTCTATAATTTTTGCATTCATTCTTCATGTTCAGTAATAAATTTTTAACTGTTTTTTCTACGGTCAAGCTTCTTCTTGAAAATCACAAGCTGTCTAAAATTGTGCTTAGGATTATCACATTATGGCAATAATTGCTAATTGTTACTGCTCCCCCTTGTATTGACCCCGTGTAGGTAGAGTTTTTTTTCTGTCAATTCAGCTAATTCTGTTATGCTGTTTTCCTTATTTAATCAGCATGGTGCTTTTTTTAGTTGAAAGATGGAACCGTATCATGGTAGATGCTCCTTCATTTAAAATTTGCCTGTACAATTTGCGATAATATATGTTCCCGTTAAATACATTCTGATTGCATTTTGTTCCTTTTCTCAGGTTGCTGTGCTTGCAGATGACATCTTAAAGAATGTTGAGTATGATGCACTAAGGATTGTTTATAATAAGTTCCAATCAGTCGTATCATTTCTGCCAACAACTTCTACTGTATTGTCTCCCGAGGTCGTGCACCCTGCATTTACGAATTCTGATTCCCGTTTCAACACCGGCAGCTGATTTGCTCTAATTCCATGTGTTGTCAAAACATAGGTTGTTGAGAGAGAAGCTGAAGCTGGGGGAAAGCTGGGGGAGTTGGATGGTTATGAAATTGAAGGTGGTGAAACGAAATCTGAAGTGCTTCAGAACCTCACAGAATTTCAATTCTCTTGTGTAGGTTTTGATACTCTGATTTGGATTCTGTATCTTAGACCAATTTCTACTTAAACAGGTTGCCTAATAATCTGTTCTCTTCAGGTTTTGTTCAATGCAGTTTTAGAAAATGCTTGCAGTGAGCAGGGAGCTAGAATGTCTGCAATGGACAGCTCAAGCAGAAATGCAGGAGAAATGCTTGATCGTCTCACTATCTTCTATAACAGGTTCGAATATCTCTCAATAACTCTTTTTAACATTTATGAGAGAACTCATCCAGTAATATTCGGTTACCGACCCCATTACCGGTAATGGTTCGGTACGTAAACCCTTGTACCGAACAAATTCGGTACGGTATCGGTACGAACCGACGGAAACGGAGATTTTGAAGGCAAAAAACTCGGTAAAACCGACTGTCGCAGAATTTTTTTGAGGAACTACGTTACCGTTACCGTAATCCGTGTACCGACCAGATTCGGTACGGTACCGATATGTGGTCGTTGACAGCCCTTTTACTGGCGATTGATATCTCTGGAGGATGATGACAAACCTTTCTGATATTGGAAAACACTTTTTTCTTGGTTATTCTTGTTTCACGTCCAGAACTCGCCAAGCATCGATCACTACGGAATTGATCGAGATTATCTCTGGAGCATCAGCACTGGAAGGCTAAATCAACAAAGCCTCTAACTCGTCGTCTCCTTTCGTTAAGACATTGACGAAATAAATTACTTTTGAAAGACATTTGTTCCTTTTGTGTATCTCTCACCTGGCGGCTAGATTGCTTTATATATGGATGGATGGGAATGTTATTCAGGCATGGATGTCAACTTGTGCACGATCCAGTTCATTCTCTAATACTATTTGGATTTGCTTCCGAGAGTATATAAATTCAGCCAGTTAGGCTGACAAGAAGATTGCATGGTATCATTATGTTACCTTATCTCTTATGATTAAAATTCAATTGATCACTTGCGTAAATTAAATTATCTTGATTTTAAAAATGTAATTTAGATACGAAATTGTGTTTTTTAAAAGATGTTGGATGAATGGGAAATATTTATAGGTAGAAACTTTCTCCGCACTATTTTTCGGTGGTATCATCTGTTTTCGAAATTGCTCGCACTATTGAAAAGTTTATATAAGAGATGAAAAGTTTCATGTTCTAATACGATTCTGGAAATTTTATGACGAAAATTTCTAAACCTCTCTTCCCTCAAGTTCTTGATAGGTTTTAGAAATGATAGATGACTCCAGAACATAAAAATTTTCATATTCTATATATAAACATTCTAATGGTACGATCAATTTTAAAAATAGACAATATCATGTAAGAATTGTGCACGGATATGCACACAAAAATTTTGCATGTGAAACCCTACCTTAATGAATAACATGCATCTTTAAACTTGTATTGTAATTTCCAAGTGGGTCCAATTCAGTAATAAAAGACATGGTCGAATGGTTAGAAAACAGCCTTCCTTAGAGTATTTATTATGAAAATTAAAACAGAGAGAAACTGATGAGACTGAACAACATCCCCATTTCTAGCCGGTCTTCTACTTCCCGAGAAGGCGATGAGTGCGCCGGACAGCGCCTTTCACACGATCATTGATCTCATCCACATCATCGTCAAGGTGGACAAGAGCTTTGTTGTGCCTGGATTCATCACAAAAACGGCGAAGTATCAGACAACAAGGTGAACAAAATGCGTAGATCGCCATACTCTAGTGGTGTGAGTGTGTGCGGTTTAGGGTTCGAATTTCGGTATCAACAAAAAAAACCAAAACTGTTTTAAAAAAAGATGAACAAAGATGGACAGATCAAAGGGAAAACCCAACCTTTCAATTTCTGATCCCATATCAATGGCCATTTCCTTCAACTCACCCAAAATATTACTCAAATCAGTAAGTGCATCATCTTGTTTCTCCTTTTCTACCTGGAAATAGTCACGTGGAATCATGATACAGGGTGATTGATGACGAAACATACGATAACGCAGCAAAAGGGAAACATATATATATATAATCACTATACTCTGTGTTTAGAGAAGGTAAATCCTCACTGAAACCAAAATGCAAAAGCTCAAGTTCATTCTCAAATTTGATGAAGGAACACAAAGTTTTCATAGATACCTCCGGTAGTCCGCATGCTAATTTTTCTAGGACAGGAATGTAGATAAATCGAAAATCGAATCACTTCAATACTTCATACTATTTTATGCTCAAGAATCTAAATGAAATGCATACCTCAACTTTCTGCAATGCATTTGTAGGTTCGGGAGACGTTTTCCGTGTACGAGACCTTTCATTTGAGGTAGAAGCGAGGCCCAATCTTTCTCTTTGCTCCAAGTGGTTACCCTTTCTATGCACTGGGTCATCTACAGAGCCAATGGTTAAAGATTCTAATTTTTAGGACACATCCATAACAAAATAACAAAATAACAAAATAACAAAATACAGTAGTAGAGCACACTTCCATTCTAATACTTCAAATACACTTCTGCCACATGGCAGTAGGGTATTAGATGATAGTTGGGTATTATTTTTAATACTTAATCAGGCCCGGTGTTATATCCCATAATATGACAACACGTGACATAGGTATGCTAAAACTGACTAATTTGAAGTGTGCTATACCATTTTCAAACAAAATGCAAGCAAAAAACTACCAATGCCGTAAAATGTGATCAGAGAATTCACATATCGTGAACACACAGGGTACCTCTTGTGATGACCGGGCCTTTTATTGTACGATTCTTCTTGGGCTTCCAAGTCTTGGAGAACATGCCGCCGAGACTTCCCAGAAGTTTCTCACCCTAAAATTAGGGAGCAAACGGTCACTATACCAAAATGATGAACAAGGGAAGTGTATATATCTTTAGCACTGAGTACTAGAATTGCAAATCATTAATGAATGCCTCAAATAAATCAGCTACTGCTAACATCAACTTTGGAAGCCATATCACCATTTATATTCATTCCAACAAAACGGTATTAACTTCCTATCGGGGCAACACAGACGAGACACCAAGAGTTTGAATAAGAAAGCTTCACAACAAGTTCAACAAGAAAGTTGAATCATATCACATTGATGCTTTCATAATAAGATATTGAAAATTATGAATGTTGAGCCTTTTCTGTTATTAAACACCGCAAAACTCTGATATATTGAAGAAACAATGTGTGAACTTGATGAGACACATACCCTGCTAAGGTCATGGTCCATGTCAGCAGCGACCATGTGAGTTTTAGTAATTTGTTCTCCCTGTTGATGCAAAGTAACCAGAGTTTTTGTAGCATCTTCTCTCATTTCCTCGGCAATCTTGAGACAACCATTGACAGCCCTTGTAGTCTCTTCAGCTTTATAAACAGCATAGTTTTCCAATTCTTGAACTGACTGGTTTTCTAATCCTCCGGAGTCACGGAAGCCATTCTTGTATTTGCCTCTTGCTGATGAAAGAAATCTTTCTGAAGATGAGCTTTTTATCTCATCGTCATCAAAAGGGTTCCTCACAAAATTTGATGCAATAGCAGATGGTTCTGATGATGTTCTCACAGAAGGCTTAAGGGTCTCTCTGTTGTCCAGTTCCCCATCAGAATCAAAAGGGTTAACACGGGGATTCACTGGAAGTCCAGAGTCGGCCGAATTGTGCTTAGTAAGCTTATGCAGGGGAGATTTCTTATGGTCAAACATGCTGCAGTGAAGAAGAGTATCCGATGAAATAATGCTTATACTCCGCTCAGGTCCAACAAAATAATCCGTTGTTGAGTGTCAACAAGACCCTGGAAATAAGAAAACAAAAGGACCAAATATAAGATTGGGCTGACCATTTATAAGCAATAGCTACGAAAGACAGCAGTAAAAAGAACTAGGGAAGATAACAAGAGATTCGAAAATGCGCAAAGGAACCAAATATGAGGAAATAGAATGAACTTAGATATTTTAGGGGAAAAGGAAAAGGCCACACAATGGTCTAGAAGAAAATGTCTAAAACATAAACTAAAAAACATTGCTTAAGAAAAACCATTGGAAACATCCTTTCCCTTGATTTCTCTATTATTGACAAAAGGTTGAAACTTGAAGTTCATATTTCCCAGTCATTAATTATGATCACTGATAAACTTTGAAAGTGGCATGTTTATGTATGTCCTGTCCCTTAACCTCCGCAGTTTTTCTTAGTTGATCCTACAACTATGATTCAAGGATCATTTCTTGGCCGAATCATCTAATTTTCTCACGAAGACCAAAAGTCAACAAACTATCAAACTCGGCAGACACACAAACAGATCTTCCAAACACAACGGAGAAACCATTAGATATTGCATCTTTCCTTAACAAGAAGGGGAAAAAGGGTCATAACCCATTGATCAAGATGAACTACAGCGAGAACAACAAATAATTAAATTCAAATAAGTAGTGTTTTTTTTCTTTGAATAAGAATTCAATTTGAAATTTACCCAGAATCCATCATAACCAATTTAATTAAATAACAATCTGCAGCCTAAAAAACAGATCAAGCACGAGTGCAACAGAAAAACTGTCTAACCTTGTCTTATCTTGTAGAAATAAAGAGTCCTGGGTAACGCCCACTTTTATTTCTCCGCCATGAGAGGAAAATGTTGAGAAAGTATATAGGGTCCTGAATTGACGCGGCAATCTTTCGTCAAGGAAAAGAAATTAAGAATGATGGAAGGATGTGAAACCGACGAGAAGTTTCAGTTGAGTTCATGCCAGGTCTCTGGACCTGGAGTAGAGGAAATATTCAAAACTCGGTTTTGCGGATTTAGCCATTTCATTTCTAGAAACAGTGAAATTTGATTGAAACTCGCCACAACATTTGAAAACGTATGTTGGAAAACCGTTGGGATCACGTGTGGAAAAAAATATCATTTTATAAAGATCACACGTAATTTTTGAAAAAGGTTAAAGATGGATTGAATAAATAAAAAATTAATAAATAAAGTAAAAAAAACATTTTCATGCCAGATTGATGAAAGACTTGAGCACTCCTCTGAACTAAATTCACGCTGTGGCTCTTGGACTGTGTTTAGCGTCGACTTATAAGTCATTTTATTAGTTAATTCTGTCTTATAAGTCAGTTTGATAAAATAAGTCTGTTACGTGAACGTTCACTTTCTGACTTATAAGGTGACTGATTTGAAAAGACATTTTTTCAGTCTGATTTAAAAATAATGTGACTTATAAGTCTTTCATTCCAATTTTGCCCTTTAATTTATATACCTACATCTCTACCATGAGTATATTATTTTCATTATTCTGAATTTTATTATTAATATTTAAAATAATAACTATTTATTTAAATAATAAATTAGAATTATTAAAACCAAAAACATTTTTATTATTTAATAATAATTGTGCTATAAAATATTATTAAAAAAATACAATAACAATATAAAATAATATCTTTTATGTCATTTTACGCAAATCAGTCACCTTATCAAGTGAATTTGCTAAACGAGTCTAATCAAATCAGTCACCTTATCAGGTCACCTTATCAGTCACCTCATCGGTCACCTTATCAGTCACCTTATCAGTCACCTTATCAGTCAAATTTGCTAAACACGGCCTTGATGTCTTGATGGAAAGATACACCTTCCCTTACTTGCACCACCACCCTTGCCGCTTTTTGAATTGTACCAGATCAGCCTCCTTCCGTTCTAACATACGTGCATACAACACAGCACTAGCGTTTATAAGCATGGGTACTCAGTCTGGCCCCGTTGTGGACTTCGTCCGTGATCTACAGACTTTTACTATATACAGATAGTTGCATCATTGCATAGGCCCACTTCAGGCAGACCAAGGCTAAAATCCTTCCTATGCACAGCTGTACATCTATGACCCAGACCATGCCACAACAGTCCGTACCTCCAGGAATAAGGACTGCATAAGAGAGATCTTCCATACCATTCAATAGACTATGTTGCATGTCAATCCATTTGCGAGTAGAATCCTTCAGGCACATGCCCTGTTGAGTCAGATATCACCTTAACACCAACACTTACATGCATGCCTTCGGTTCAATGCATCCCAAGATCCCAGAAGATACAACCTACTCACTGCGAATGAGATAGCGGTTGTTATACCAGTAGATGGTGGTCGTCTAGGAAACACCTGGGATATAGCTATGTACCTAAACCATGATAACCGTCAGGTGCACATAAGTGAATGCCACCCAGCGTATTTGCCACTGCATTACGTTCTTCTATTTCTTTATGGCCACCTCGATTGGGATTACAATATGAGACAACAGAGTGATTCCATCAATGCGCACACAAATGTGAGTCTTACTATGGTGGACTACTATCGCTACCATCTTTTCCAGCATGACAACGAATATTCAACTATCCTCCAGGCATGCAAACTGTTTCTAGAGTTTATTGTGGATGCCTGGGCATCCACCGAACAGACCCGACTAAATTATTAATGGGGCAATTGATCTAAATTCAGATCTGAATTCTCCCACAACTTAACAGATCTAGGCCCTGCAGAGTTGCATCCAAACTAGATCAATCATCGTATTGTTTTTCCATCGTCCCAGGCAGCCCTAGGTATAGCTTCGAACTATTTCAGGATTTTATGGCTATCACAAGCTACAACCATCATTCAGGCATCGTTCTCACTTATGACTGCCAACCCGAAGTTGCCAAAAATTACTGATGCTCTACTGAACAACCAAACCCACCTTGACCGGCCTGATTTGATTGTGCATGTTTTCGAAATGAAAAGACACATTTTTGAATGACATTCTACATAATGGGGTCTTTGAAGTTGTTGTTGCCTATGTCGACACAATTGAATTTAAGAAGCGAGGTATGCCCCACATGCACACTCTATTTTTCCTCCAGGCTTCTGATAAAATTCAGACGTGCAGAGGCCGAGTTTCTTGATCCGCGTGAAGATCCTGAACTCTTTGAGACTATTTCATATTGCATGGTACACGGACCATGTGGCCATGCCAATCCATACTCACCATGCATGAGAAATGACAGATGCAAGAAAAACTATCATAAGCCTTTTGCTGAGTTCACAATAATGGAAGCTGACAGATATTCGGTGTATCGTCGTAATAATACATGTTGCATTTCTACTTCGTTCTAATGTCTTCTATTCAATGAACCAATTAACTTCATACAACTATATCGATATTTTATTTCTAACTTGCCACAGGCCGATCATATCAAGTGTGCAAACAACATCTCAACAACACCAAAGTTGTTCCTTACAACCCTTACTTATCTCGCAAGCATTAGGTGCGTCAAGTATATTCACAAGTACATCTATAAAGGACATGACCGTACCACTATAGTTCTGGGCGCACCAAATGAGATCCAACAGTACCTTGATTCAAGATATATTGGTCACCAAGAGAAGAAGCTGCTTAGCGTCTATATGGATATCACATGCATCAGGAGGTTCTTACTGTGAAGCGATTGCACCTCAACCTGACTGGACTGCACTGCATTATCTATGATCCTGATGAACCTGCTGAATCCATTCTTCAACGAGCCAGCAATAAAAAATTTTACACTAACTCAGTTCTTCTCTTGGTATGCTGAACATGAAAACTGACCCCCTATCTTTATCAAGATTTTTCCCAGCACTTTGTTTGGTTAGCCAACAAATGGACACCAAGACAAAAAAAGCTTATCCATTGGACGTATGTACTTTGTGTGAAAGTCCAGGCCTATTAGCACAAAATATATCATGGATAGAACATGCGAACACGAGTTATTCCTTCCAATATGTCTTAGCAACGTGTGAAAGCTCATAAAACATGATAGGAATTCCAGAGCCTTTCACGAGTTTATTATTAGAAACATAATCCTCCAAACTCAAAGAAAACAGAACCAAGGAAACGACCAAAACAGAGTTTAGCATCCTTGCAAGATCACAAGTATTATTCCTATGAAGTAAACAAGAACCAGGAGCTCGTCCACCTTTCCTGTAGCCTGAAGTCTTGCCTAGTCCACTCCTGCATCTGAGAGTATGGATGCATAAACACGGGCACCCGTGAGCTAAAGCTCAGTGAATAAAAAGTAAATGAGATGTACAGAAGGTTTCAGAAGTCATGAAGCAAGGTATAGAATCTAAGTTTTGCTAAATGAACTGTTCCGCAAGAGAGATGGTTTTAAAAACATTTTCATTTGCTGCAAATAAAGGATTTAACTACAAAATCTTAGCCAAGACAGTTAACACTAAAATCGAGAACTACAACCCAATCCCCCGTCAACGAGTCCTTCACTTGAACCACGTAACATATAACTCCATACTTCCTTTTCGCATCTCCCAAGCCTCTTCTGGACGACCCAAACACACCCGAGCTACATTAACTCAACCCAGATCGATCTATAGTTGACAACACGGGGTTGACTCCCCAACTACAGAGCCTCATCTCAACAGGGCAAAAAAATGCCAAACCTGAATTCCTCCCAAATCACCACGCCCAAATTTCAAGTACACTTATCAACTTTCAAAACAAAACAATAGTCTAGCAAGCACAATGTTTAACACATAAGATCCTTCTCCCTAAGCGCATCAGAATGTTTTAAAGAATTCTAAACTGATAAGAGAGTTTGGAAACAGAGTTTTAAAAACTTCCTATGTACATTTTCGAATGCCCTTCAGAAACTGGTAGTCATAGAGGATTTTGCAAACACATTCCCCCCATTTTACACATGCTCATCTACCCCATCCCGAAAATTAATTCAAACAAGGATTTGGAAGAATGGAATAAAAATTTATATACACGGCAAGAAATCAACAGCAGTTCCTTCACACTCGAACCAGATTCATGTAACATACATGCTTTTCCCCAAATTTTCAATTTTCGAAGAAACACAAAGAATGCACACACAGTGGAAAAATTTGTAATCAGAATCCGAAAACCCCTAGCAATCCGAATTCATCCCTTGGTACTCAATTACTCACCCTGATTCCCAATAATCTCGAATCTCTGCGTGAATGATAGAAAAAGGCACTCCTCTTCTGCACACCCCTGTAGCCGGTATTTATAGGCCAAGACCCACATCCTCAATCTCCCTTCTCTTCACGGTTCTCATGGGGTCGTGCTTATCTCCTAGCTTCCCAGTGGCCCCGAGGATATACTCATTGTTAGCCGAGCAAATCTTCACGGATTTGCTGCGAGCCTAGCAGACTCCTTCACCAACAGATTACCGATTCTGTTCTCCCTTCTTCCATCTTGGCGATGGAGTTTAGTTCTAGGCAATTGGGCCACGGGGTTTGGGTCATAGGGATTTTAATCGACCAACTCAATTGGGCCGTAGGGATTTAACTCCTGATAATCCTCTCGGCCCACTAATAGTTTAAATTTATATGTATAAATTAGTATATAATAATGAGGACAATTCCGCAAAGAAAATCTGTACCGTCACACTTTGCGTCCCCTACTTCCGGGGAATGCTTCTACTTACAGTTGATGTTGACCGTCGTTAAAGGATCCAAACCATCTGTTGATTTTCGCACAGTCGATGGTGTTGTATGTAACTCTTTTAAGCTAGCATGTATTGCAAGAGGTCTCATAAAACGTGACTCTGAATGGATGCAATGCCTACAGGAGGCATCTACCATAGAAACTGGATTCTAACTCCGAAGATTGTTCTCTATTGTAGTGCCACAATGCTCACCCGTACAGCCATTCCTCTTATGGAGACAATTTCCATTTGATATATGTGATGATTTCCATCATTATCTATCAACAGTATTTGGTATTACAGATCCTACTAAGAACCAAATTGAAGATTACGGCCTACATTTTATTAATGAAATGCTTCAGGATTATGGGAAAACCTTGCTTGATTACCCTCCCATGCCATCACCCACTGGATCTTGGCAACCACCCACCGGTAATAGATTGATCCTCGAACATTAAATCCTACAGATGCATGCACTAAATGAACTTGTCGATGTTTTCGTTTATCAATTAAACAAAGAGTAACGCTCTGCATATGATGCCATCATGTCCTCCATCCTCAGTAATAAAGGTTTTGTTTTCTTCTTAAGTGGTGGCATAGGCACAGGCAAGACATTTCTGTATAACACTGTAGCCCAGAAAATGCGTAGCCTAAACAACATTGTGGTTTCTGTTGCATCATCCGGTATTGCAACACTCCTCTTGGTAGGCGGACGAACAACTCATTCTAAATTCTTCATACCTTTTGATGTTTTGGATGCTTCAGTTTGTGGCTCAGCAAACAGTCCCCACAAGGAGAGCTTTTCACACAAACTAAGCTTATAATATTGGACGAGGTCACAATGTAACACAGGTACTGCCTCAAAATGTATCTTTAACCATCAAAAAACGGCATTCGTCACAGTATTGCAATGATGTTTGAGACCATAATACAACACAGGTACTGTCTCGAAGCTGTCAATAGGACACTCCGTGACATGTTGGACACCTGCTATAACATCCCAGAATTTCGAAGTAAAAACTAGCTCTTTTATTCATTCAGTTGCCATGAAAGAGTATGCAACCAGCACGTCTTTTAGAGGGTAATACACATCCTCAAAAAAAAAAAGAATCAAGGAGTTGAAATATGATGTCCAAACAACAATGAAACCAAACAAATGCAGAGTTATAACTAGGAAGGAAACAGCAATCCACCGGCAGCTACGAAACTCCAGAAAAATCAACCTCCACATCCATGATATGCTTCACCTGAATCTAAAAATGTAGGATGCAAAATAACGGCACCCGTGAGCTTTTAAAGCTCAGTATGGACACTAATTCCAAGACTAACATCTGATATGCAAACTAATGCGTGATTTAAATCATAACATATGTTTTAAGAAATAATTTGAAACGGGGATAAATTTAAATGAGTAAAATAGTGAAAGGTTGGGACTCTTGAAAAATATTTCCTACTTCAAAATTGCATAATAGGGACACTTCTTTCTTTT
Organism: Pinguicula primuliflora; assembly: GCA_025802335.1. NCBI lineage: Eukaryota > Viridiplantae > Streptophyta > Magnoliopsida > Lamiales > Lentibulariaceae > Pinguicula > Pinguicula primuliflora. The sequence goes on along the minus strand of JAOYMZ010002669.1, from coordinate 6,181 downwards.
CAAAACAACAAGGGACTGCACACCAGAACGAAAGGCACCACTTCACATGCTCCCAATCTCAGCAACCATCTTCACCCGTCGATGCTCAACACACGGGCTTAACCCAATAAGGGATCGATCCAACCGTCAATTCAAGGCCTCACACGCCACACACACGAGCCACTGCTCAACATGGCTTATAGCCAACTCATTGCACAACCCTTTTCCATTACACAAACTGACCCTTACAGCATGAGGCATCCACCACACACTCAACTAGAAGATTTACTTGAATTTAAATATTTTTTTCCTTCTCATAACTACAACAGCTAGGCTCACTCAATCCAAATAATACAAGATTTTGAAAACCACAACTAAGCAATGCATTTTAAAATCATTTTAACGACCCAACTAATCGATCATTTCCCAAGAGTTTCATGGACCACCAAAACATTTTCTAACCGAACAGAACCATGAACTAATTTCCACCGCTTTAACAACGATAATTTCTCAGTAAATCCATCAAGTATCACAGCATAAAAAAACACAGGTTATTCAAAAGAATTTTCCATCAGATAGGCGATGATTTCTTTAAAACATAAATCACGAATTCGCACGAAGATGCATAGTATAGTAAGTAGAAAACTCCTAAACGGGCTGCTTCGCCCTGTCACTAGTCTACTTACTGAATCCCTTAACTTCAAAATGTTTGCTCTTCTTGCTCCTGGATTCACTTCTTCTGAACCGTACTCTCCTTTGCACATACTACTCGTATTTATAAGAGAACAAGTTCCCTTGTGTGATCCAACTCCTCCAATTTCGTGTGCCCAAAATCCAGCAATTTTGTTTGATTTTTCCGGAGAATCAGGGATGAGGAATCTACCATTCTGCTTCCCACTTTCTTAATATTGACGGAGTCTCACGCCCATGTATCTCTATTCTATGACTAATTGTACTGGACTATTGAGCCCAAGAGTTGAAGAAGCCCAAAGTTTTAAAATAAATCATCTAAGTCCCAAATTTTGTCTGAACGAATTAAAATGACGTTCGGCCCAAACAAGAAATTATTTCGTATTAAATCTCGAGACATCGCATATTGATAATATGCTTCGATAACTAATGTGACGAAATTTCGTACCTTTACACCTGCTATCTTTGGAGGCATTACTATCGTATTGGGAGGTGACTTTCGCCAGACATTGTCGGTCATCTCAAAGGATACCCGGAAACAGATCGTAGGTGCGCGCTTGAGGTGTTCTCACATTTGGGTTGTCGTACAGATACTAACGCTGACCTCAAACAAGCACCTTGATTCTGGAAACCTCGACAACATTGCGTACAATGCATTTCTAAACAAGGTATTATGATACAAGACATTATATATGTCACTTATTCCCCCACTGTTGTATCAATAACATATAATGTTTTGACATTCTATACAAGTCAGTAGTGGTCCAGCTGAATTGATAGGCATACCTTCCAATGTAAAAAGGTTCACAAAATTCACACAACTTCTGTATTTTGTGTATCCTGACCTCGACATTGCCTCTACAGCAACACCCTCATATTTGACTGAGCGCAATATACTTGCTCCGAGGAATGAAAATGTTGCATCTAACAATGTAGCCGCCCTCAAAGCCTTCTAGGGACAAACATACACCTACCTAGCAGCAGATTGTATGTTAGAAACTGATGGTGCCAATCCTACAATTCGAAACTGTTACCCTAACGAGATCATCAATTTCCTAAACCCATCTGACCCCCACGCTCTCCGTCTGGAGCATAAAGCTGGCTGCCCAATCTTACTGTTGATGAATGTAGCTCCCAAATGTGGGCTATGCAATGGTACTTGAATGATGGTTACTGGATGTAAGACGTGAGTTATAGAAGCTATGATATTGACCGACAACAAGGCTGGATATGTGGAGTTCATACCTCACATATCCTTAACACCATCAAACTCTGAGCTACCTTTCCAACTAATGAGTTCCCAGTACGACTTGCATATGCAATGTCAATAAATAAGGCCCACGGCAAGTCCATCAAGTACGTGGGTGTGGATTTGCGTAATCTAGTATTCAGCCATGGACAAACTTATGTCGCTCTCTCTTAGTGCACATCTTATGACAGACTCGGTGTCCTGCTGCCTAAAGACAATAAGGGGTGTACACAAAACATTGTTTATCGTGAGGTACTCTTGTAGGTAAGTTCTGTACTACTAACTCATTATGACCTGCGTCTTCATTTCTTATACTACAAAATTCAAATTCTTCTCAATGCAAGTTCTGCTTAGTGTTTCTCCTTCCATCCTCTTCAGTTCAGGTTTTGTATCCTCTCTTCTCTACATTATCCTTCAACAATTGTGAGATAATATGGACTTTATTATCCTTCAACATTTGTTGCCTTGTATTGTTATGTAATTACAGTTGTTGTAAGTTTGTGGTACAAAAATGCATGAAATATCAAATATGTGTTATTTCTAGATAACAAAGTAAAACATTTGTATTGCATACTTCATGTTAATGTTTATAGATTTACACACATTCGATTGGTGGTAGTGGAGGAAGGCTATGGCGCACCCCTCTGGGCGGCACCCCCAAGTCACCCCTCCCCGTTTGGCCCAAATATTCATGATTTTCCACAAATTTAAATGTTATAAATCCTATAAACCCAAGGGTTAAATATTACGGCGGCTTTGCCGCCGAAAAAACTAAAACCCTATTTAAATGTTATAAACCCCAAAGCTAAATATCAGCCCAAGGGCTAAACTTTATAAACCCAAGGGCTAAATACTATAAATCAAAGTCTAAATTTGTGAAAAATCGTCCATATTTTTGCCAAACGGGGAAGGGGGTGCGCTGGGGGTGCACCATTTGGAGGTACCTATAGTATTTTTGGTGGTAGTGTCTTCAGTCACTGGTCATATACTAGTCATTTTATAAAGATCACACATAAATTTGATTTCTTACGCAAGGTCTTTCCAATGGTGCAACTAATTTTGACAACGGATGATAACAAATATGTGTTGTACTTTTGATTGTACATATAAGGTTGTGCACCCCAACATTACTCATATATTCATAATCAAATTAAATAAATGTAAAACTTATAGTAATCTCTAGAGTAAATATGTGTACTAAATGGAGAAACTGAATATTCAATGGATATAGAACAAATGATGGGGATGCGTACAAAGGTAGTTGAAATTTGGAACAAGCCCGATCTGAGTGGATTCGGGCTCGGACGTGTGTGTGCGTTGGTCAACATATAATGAATGTGGACTTATACTCTTAAAAGGCAAGGTACCAGGGCAATACAGTTAAGCATCACATATCATTATATACTAGTTGGTTTCTATGTTGCTAATCGGTATGGGACAAAATATCTCTAACACCCTCTCGCAAGTCCAACTGAGCAAGCCCTGCTGAGACTTGATTATTTATATTATCTGGACTAGCCCAATTAGCCTCTGAGGCTCTAGGTCTATCAACAATCATGACCTTTTTGTAGCTTGTGTTATTGAGTACCTCTTTTTTTTGTGGGTAGGTGTCTCAAGGCCCATGGATCTTTTCCAGTCGTTAGACCATTATCGGCTCTGATACCAAGTTGAAATTTGGAACAGGCCCGACTCGAGTGGGTTCGGACTCGTGCATGTGTGCGCGTTGGTCAATATATAATGAATGCGAACTTACACTCTTAAAAGCCAAGGTAACAAGATAATAAAGGTAATCATCACATATCACTAGTTGGTTTCTATATTTATAATCGGTATGGAACAAATATCTCTAACAAAGATCAATCAGCCCTTTGGAAGGGTGGTGGTTTCGTTATCGGGCTTCTCGAAAACCGACAAATCCAGATCTATTTGACCGATCAAAAATTTCAAAGTTTCGACCTTCGAAAAAGGTGTTTTATTTCCAACCATCTTCCGTAATTTGGTGCCTTCTTTTTTTTTGATCGGTAAATGATTCCAATAAACAAAAATGTAAGTCGGTCTATGTACAATAGTAGTAATATCAGCAGTCAAAAACCCAAAAGCGACATTCATGCAAAAACCAATAACTCTGGACTCTGAAGCCAATCGTTTAGTGTGTATGTGCTAGGACGGAGCTGCCTTGCCTCTATCCAGAACCAGGTCTGAATCTGGACTTTTTGGAAGACGTTCCAATCTCCTTCCTCGTCGAATCGCACGCTGTTGCGTTCCTTCCAAACATACCAAACAACTGCTTGCCAAGTTGCTTTTCCTATTTGTTTCCAGATCTTTCCTTTCAACTGGAGTACAAATAATTTGTAATGTGAGGTTATTTGATCATGTACTGGAGTTACGACCTTCAACCACTCTGAGATTTGCAGCCAAATTTCCAGAGCATGGGAGCAAGTGCAAAAGAGATGTTCCACCGTTTCCTCATCTCTGCCACACAAGATACATCTCCCTACCATCGAATCCATCGTTATCCCTCTTGTGCGCAAACTGTCTACCGTGACTATTCTGCCTTGCAGTAATCGCCATGTGAAGATTTGTATTTTGTATGGGGCAATCTTTCCCCATGCAGCTGCTAGTTCCGATCTTGACGCTGCTGTAGAGGGGATAGTTGCAGAAAAGAGTAGCTGATATGCAGAAGACATTGTATATTCCCCTGTAGTGTCCCCCTGCCAGGTCTATGAGTCCGGACCAGATGCTCCTGCAAGCAGTCCCGAATTCACCAGCTTAATTAGTTGTGCCAATCTATTTTCTTCCTAGGTTCTGAGCATCCTGCGGAATTGTAGCATATCTGGAGTAATCACTTCTGCATCTCAGGTCATCTGAAGCACCGTAAAGGATTTCTGGGAAGATAGGACGAAAAGGTCGTTGAACAGAGTTGCTAGTGTGCCATCAGATATCCAATTTGTTTTCCAGAAACCAGCATCCCTCCCTGAGCGAAACTGATATTTGATCTGGTTGTTAAACCAACTCTCTTGGGCAACCGTCTTCCAAATATCAGCCCAAACTCGAGATGTGTTGTCAGGTAATGTAAGCAGGTAAATTTCAGTCATTCTGCTTTCATTTGAGAAGTATTTGGAACGGATTACCAGGCTCCATAAACTACTGCTTTCAGTTTTCAGTCTACAGATCCACTTTCCGAGCAAGGCAGTGTTCATCTGCTGCATGTCTCTTAGTCCCAATCCTCCTAAGTTCTTATCCAGGCACATGTGTAGCCATTTGATCCAGTGTACCGGCCTTTGAGCTTCCTTTTTATTCTGCCATAGAAATTTGGTGAAGATGGATGTGATTTTCTTAGCCACCTGCGAAGGCATCAGGTAAATAGACAAGTAAAAAACTGTAATGTTAGTTAAGGTTGCTTTCAATAAGGTAACTCGCCCTGCAAAAGATAGAAATTTGTTCTCCCAAGTAAACAACTTCCGTTGTAATTGGTTGATCAGAGTATTCCATGTCTGTATTCTTCCCGGATTAGCTCCAACCGGGAGGCCGAGATAAATAAAGGGAAGCTCATCTGTTAAGCATCTTAGATTCTCTGCAAAGGTGGATAAGCTTTCCCTGGAGAGGTTCATCCCATAGATTTTACTTTTTATGAAGTTTACAGAAAGTCCTGAGAGGAGCTCGAATGTATGCAGGATGCACTTCATTGTCTTGATGTTTTTTTCCACACCTTCCACAATTAGCAGTGTGTCATCTGCGTATTGCAGATGAGAAATTCTAACCTGTCCAACTAATGCTCCATCCATCAGGCCTAAATTTGTTGCCTGGGATAGTAAAAGGTGTAGGCCTTCAGCCACCACTGAGAATAATAACGGGCTCAGAGGATCACCTTGTCTTAATCCTCTTTGAAGTCTGAACTCCCCAGAGCTAGAACCATTGATTAGCACTGCTGCCCGCGCTGTTGAAACGCATTCTCGTATCCAACTGCACCATTTATCAGAAAAGCCCATTTTCTTAAGCATCATATCAATGAATGTCCAACTGACTGTGTCAAATGCCTTGGCAAAATCTGCTTTGAACATCACTAATGGGTGTTTATTCCTTCTGTACGAATGTACCACTTCATTTGCCACTAGAATGCCGTCTAGTATTTGTCGACCCTTTAAAAAACCAATTTGATTTCTCGAGATTAGTCTTACCAGGACTAAGCTCAGTCTCGAAGCAAGTATCTTGGCAAGGATCTTGTATGCACAACCGATTAATGAGATAGGCCTGTACTGGTCA